>JACATO010000711.1:0-16856 GCA_018389105.1 Nautilus pompilius | reverse complement strand
TCCATTCACCCGTTTCTCTGTCCTTCACCTTGTTTGTCTGTTCACCCGTCTCTCTGTCCACTCCACCTGTTTCACTGTCTGTTCACCCGTCTCATTTCCATTCACCCGTTTCTCTGTCCATCCACCTGTTTCTCTGTCGGTTCACCCCTCTCTCTTTCCATTCACCCGTTCTCTGTCCATCCACCTGTTTCACTGTCTGTTCACCCCTCTCTCTTTCCTTTCACCCGTTTCTCTGTCTATTCACCTGTTTCTCTGTATGTTCTCACCCCTCTCTCTTTCCATTTCAACCCGTTTCTCTGTCTATTCACCGTTTCTCTGTCCATCCACCGTTTTCTCTGTCTGTTCACCCCTGTCTCTTTCCATTCACCCGTTTTTCTTCTCTGTCCATCCACCTGTTTTCTATCTGCTCACTCCTCTCTTTCCATTCATCACGTTCTTGTCATTCACCCGTTTCTTTGTCCATCCACCTGTTTCTCTGTATGTTCACCCCTCTCTCTTTCCATTCACCGTTTCTCTGACCCATTCACCGTTTCTCTGTCCATCCACCTTTTCTCTCTCTGTCCACCCGGTTCTCTATTTTCTCTTTCATCCGTTTCTTGTCCATTCACCCGTTTCTCTGTCCATCCACCTGTTTCTCTGTCTGTTCACCCCTCTCTCTTTCATTCACCCGTTTCTCTGTCCATCACCCGTTTCTCTGGTTTCAACCCCTCTCTCTTTCCATTCACCTTCTCTCTTTCAGTTCCTCTCTCTTTTTCCACACTTCTACCCGTTCCTCTGTCCATCCACCTGTTTCTCTGTCTGTTCTCCCTGTCTCTTTCCATTCACCCGTTTCTCTGTCCATCACCTGTTTCTCTGTCTGTTCACCCCTTTCTCTTTCCATTCACCGTTTCTCTGTCCATTCACCCGTTTCTTGTCCATCCACCTGTTTCACTGGTATGTCACTCCTCTCTCTTTCCATTCACCCGTTTCTCTGTCCATCCACCTGTTTCACTGTTGTTCACCCTCTCTCTTTCCATTCACCCGTTTCTTGTTCTGTTCACCCTTTCTTCTGTCCATCCACCCTGTTTCTCTGTCCATTCACCTGTCTCTCTTCCATTCACCTGTTTCTCTGTCTGATTACCCGTCTCTCTTTCCATTCACCCGTTTCTCTGTCCATCCACCTGTTTTACTGTATGTTCACCCTCTCTCTTTCCATTCACCCGTTTCTCTGTCCATCCACCTGTTTCTCTGTCTGTTCAACCTCTCTCTTTCCATCCACCTGTTTCTCTATCTGTTCACCCCTCTATTTCCATTTCACCCGCTTTCTTTGTCCATTCACCCGTTTCTCTGTCCATCCACCTGTTCTCTCTCTGTTCACCCTTTCTCTTTCCATTCACCGTCTCTCTGTCCATCCTTCCTGTTTCTCTGTCTGTTCACCCGTCTTTCTGTCCATCCAACTGTTCTCTGTATTTCATCCTCTCTCTTTTTCCATTCACCCGTTTCACTGTCCATCCACCTGTTTTCTCTGTCTGTTCACCCTCTCTCTTTCCATTCACCCGTTTCTCTGTCATCCACCTGTTTCTCGTGTATGTTCACCCCCTCTTCTCTTCCATTCACCCGTTTCTCTTTCTATTCAGCCGTTCTCTATCCATCCACCTGTTTCTTTGTCTGTTCATCCGTCCCTGACCACCCACCTGTTTCTCTGTCTGTTCACCCCTCTCTCTTTCCATTCACCCGTTTCTCTGTCCTTCCACCTGTTTGTCTGTTCACCCGTCTCTCTGTCCATCCACCTGTTTCACTGTCTGTTCAACGTCTCTATTTCCATTCACCCGTTTCTCTGTCCATCCACCTGTTTCTCTGTCGGTTCACCCTCTCTCTTTCCATTCACCCGTTTCTCTGTCCATCCACCTGTTTCTCTGTATGTTCACCCCTCTCTCTTTCCTTTCACCAGTTTCTCTGTCTATTCACCTGTTTCTCTGTATGTTCACCCCTCTCTCTTTCCATTCACCCGTTTCTCTGTCTATTCACCCGTTTCTCTGTCCATCCACCTGTTTCTCTGTCTGTTCACCCTGTCTCTTCCATTCACCGTTTCTCTGTCCATCCACCTGTTTTTCTATCTGCTCACTCCTCTCTCTTTCCATTCATCCGTTTCTCTGTCCATTCACACGTTTTCTTTGTCTATCCACCTGTTTCCCTGTCTGTTCACCCTCCTCTTTTCCATTTCACCCGTTTCTCTGACCATTCACCGGTTTCTTTGTCCATCCACCCTTTCTCTCTCTGTTCACCCGTCTGTATTTCCTTTCATCCGTTTCTCTGTCCATTCACCCTTTCTCTGTCCATCCATCTGTTTCTCTGTCTGTACACCCCTCTCTCTTTCCATTCACCCGTTTCTCTGTCCATCCACGCGTTTCTCTGTCCATCCACCCGTATCTCTGTCTGTTCACCCCTCTCTCTTTCCATTCACCTGTTTCTCTGTATGTTCAGTCCTCTCTCTTTTTCCATTCACCCGTTTCACTGTCCATCCACCTGTTTCTCTGTCTGTTCTCCCTCTCTCTTTCCATTCACCCGTTTCTCTGTCCATTCACCTGTTTCTCTGTAAGATCACCCGTTTCTCTGTCCATCCACCTGTTTGTCTGTTCACCCGTCTCTCTGTCCATCCACCTGTTTCACTGCCTGTTCACTGCTCTCTCTTTCCATTCACCCGTCTCTCTCTGTTCCATCCACCTATTTCACTGTCTGTTCACCCGTCTCTCTGTCCATCCACCTGTTTTCTGTCTGTTCACCCGTCTCTCTGTCCATTCCACCTGTTTCTCTGTATGTTCACCTGTCTCTTTCCATTCACCTGTTCACTGTTGTTCACCGTCTCTATTTCCATTCACCCGTTTCTCTTGTCCATCCACCTGTTTATCTGTGTTGACCCTCTCTCTTTCCATTCACCCGTTTCAGTCCAGCCACCTGTTTCTCTGTCTGTTCAACCTCTCTCTTTCCATCCACCCGTTTCTCTATCTGGTGACCCGTATCTATTTCCATTCATCCGTTTCTATGTCCATTCACCCGTTTCTCTGTCCATCCACCTGTTTCTCTCTTTGTACACCCCTTTCTCTTTCCATTCACCCGTCTCTCTGTCCATCCTCCTGTTTCTCTGTCTGTTCACCCGTCTTTCTGTCCATCACCTGTTTCTCTGTATGTTCAGTCCTCTCTCTTTTTCCATTCACCCGTTTCACTGTCCATCCACCTGTTTCTCTGTCTGTTCTCCCTCTCTCTTTCCATTCACCCGTTTCTCTGTCCATCCACCTGTTTGTCTGTTCACCCGTCTCTCTGTCCATCCACCTGTTTCACTCCCTGTTGACCCCTCTCACTTTCCATTCACCCGTCCCTCTGTCCATCCTCCTGTTTCTCTGTCTGTTCACCCGTCTTTCTGTCCATCCACCTGTTTCTCTGTCTGTTCAAAAGTCCCTCTTTCCAACCACCTGTTTCTCTGTATGTTCACCCGTCTCGCTTTCCATTCACCCGTTTCTCTGTCCATCCACCTGTTTCTCTGTATGTTCACCCCTCTCTCTTTCCATTCACCCGTTTCTCTTTCTATTCAGCCGTTTCTCTATCCATCAACCTGTTTCTTTGTCTGTTCATCCGTCCCTGACCACCCACCTGTTTCTCTGTCTGTTCACCCCTCTCTCTTTCCATTCACCCGTTTCTCTGTCCTTCCACCTGTTTGTCTGTTCACCCGTCTCTCTGTCCATCCACCTGTTTCACTGTCTGTTCACCCGTCTCTATTTCCATTCACCCGTTTCTCTGTCCATCCACCTGTTTCTCTGTCGGTTCACCCTCTCTCTTTCCATTCACCCGTTTCTCTGTCCATCCACCTGTTTCTCTGTATGTTCACCCCTCTCTCTTTCCTTTCACCCGTTTCTCTGTCTATTCACCTGTTTCTCTGTATGTTCACCCCTCTCTCTTTCCATTCACCCGTTTCTCTGTCTATTCACCCGTTTCTCTGTCCATCCACCTGTTTCTCTGTCTGTTCACCCCTGTCTCTTTCCATTCACCCGTTTCTCTGTCCATCCACCTGTTTTTCTATCTGCTCACTCCTCTCTCTTTCCATTCATCCGTTTCTCTGTCCATTCACACGTTTCTTTGTCTATCCACTGTTTCCCTGTATGTTCACCCCTCTCTCTTTCCATTCACCCGTTTCTCTGACCATTCACCGGTTACTTTGTCCATCCACCTTTCTCTCTCTGTTCACCCGTCTGTATTTCCTTTCATCCGTTTCTCTGTCCATTCACCCTTTTCTCTGTCCATCCATCTGTTTCTCTGTCTGTACACCCCTCTATCTTTCCATTCACCCGTTTCTCTGTCCATCCACCCGTATCTCTGTCTGTTCACCCCTCTCTCTTTCCATTCACCTGTTTCTCTGTATGTTCAGTCCTCTCTCTTTTTCCATTCACCCGTTTCACTGTCCATCCACCTGTTTCTCTGTCTGTTCTCCCTCTCTCTTTCCATTCACCCGTTTCTCTGTCCATTCACCTGTTTCTCTGTAAGATCACCCGTTTCTCTGTCCATCCACCTGTTTGTCTGTTCACCCGTCTCTCTGTCCATCCACCTGTTTCACTGCCTGTTCACTCCTCTCTCTTTCCATTCACCCGTCTCTCTGTCCATCCACCTATTTCACTGTCTGTTCACCCGTCTCTCTGTCCATCCACCTGTTTCTCTGTCTGTTCACCCGTCTCTCTGTCCATCCACCTGTTTCTCTGTATGTTCACCCGTCTCTCTTTCCATTCACCTGTTTCACTGTCTGTTCACCCGTCTCTATTTCCATTCACCCGTTTCTCTGTCCATCCACCTGTTTATCTGTCTGTTGACCCTCTCTCTTTCCATTCACCCGTTTCACTGTCCAGCCACCTGTTTCTCTGTCTGTTCAACCTCTCTCTTTCCATCCACCCGTTTCTCTATCTGGTGACCCGTATCTATTTCCATTCATCCGTTTCTATGTCCATTCACCCGTTTCTCTGTCCATCCACCTGTTTCTCTCTTTGTACACCCCTTTCTCTTTCCATTCACCCGTCTCTCTGTCCATCCTCCTGTTTCTCTGTCTGTTCACCCGTCTTTCTGTCCATCCACCTGTTTCTCTGTATGTTCAGTCCTCTCTCTTTTTCCATTCACCCGTTTCACTGTCCATCCACCTGTTTCTCTGTCTGTTCTCCCTCTCTCTTTCCATTCACCCGTTTCTCTGTCCATCCACCTGTTTGTCTGTTCACCCGTCTCTCTGTCCATCCACCTGTTTCACTCCCTGTTGACCCTCTCACTTTCCATTTCACCGTCCCTCTGTCCATCCTCTGTTTCTCTGTCTGTTCACCCGTCTTTCTGTCCATCCACCTGTTTCTCTGTCTGTTCAAAAGTCCCTCTTTCCAACCACCTGTTCTCTGTATGTTCACCCGTCTCGCTTTCCATTCACCCGTTTCTCTGTCCATCCACCTGTTTCTCTGTATGTTCACCCCTCTCTCTTTCCATTCACCCGTTTCTCTTTCTATTCAGCCGTTTCTCTATCCATCAACCTGTTTCTTTGTCTGTTCATCCGTCCCTGACCACCCACTGTTTCTCTGTCTGTTCACCCCTCTCTCTTTCCATTCACCCGTTTCTCTGTCCTTCCACCTGTTTGTCTGTTCACCCGTCTCTCTGTCCATCCACCTGTTTCACTGTCTGTTTACCCGTCTCATTTCCATTCACCCGTTTCTCTGTCCATCCACCTGTTTCTCTGTCGGTTCACCCTCTCTCTTTCCATTCACCCGTTTCTCTGTCCATCCACCTGTTTCTCTGTATTTACACCCCTCTTTCTTTCCATTCACCCGTTTCTCTGTCTATTCACCTGTTTCTTTGTATGTTCACCCCTCTTTCTTTCCATTCACCCGTTTCTCCGTCTATTCATCCGTTTCTCTGTCCATCCACCTGTTTTTCTGTCTGTTCACCCCTCTCTATTTCCATTCACCGGTTTCTCTGTCCATCCACCTGTTTATCTGTCTGTTGACCCCTCTCTCTTTCCATTCAGCCCTCTCTCTGTCCATTCACACGTTTCTTTGTCTATCCACTGTTTTCCCTGTATGTTCACCCCTCTCTCTTTCCATTCACCCGTTTCTCTGACCATTCACCGGTTACTTTGTCCATCCACCTTTCTCTCTCTGTTCACCCGTCTGTATTTCCTTTCATCCGTTTCTCTGTCCATTCACCCGTTTCTCTGTCCATCCACCTGTTTCTCTGTCTGTACACCCCTCTCTCTTTCCATTCACCCGTTTCTCTGTCCATCCACCCGTATCTCTGTCTGTTCACCCCTCTCTCTTTCCATTCACCTGTTTCTCTGTATGTTCAGCCCTCTCTCTTTTTCCATTCACCCGTTTCTCTGTCCATCCACCTGTTTCTCTGTCTGTTCTCCCTCTCTCTTTCCATTCACCCGTTTCTCTGTCCATCCACCTGTTTCTCTGTAAGTTCACCCGTTTCTCTGTCCATCCACCTGTTTGTCTGTTCACCCGTCTCTCTGTCCATCCACCTGTTTCACTGTCTGTTCACCCCTCTCTCTTTCCATTCACCCGTCTCTCTGTCCATCCACCTGTTTCACTGTCTGTTCACCCGTCTCTCTGTCCATCCACCTGTTTCTCTGTCTGTTCACCCGTCTCTCTGTCCATCCACCTGTTTCTCTGTATGTTCACCCGTCTCTCTTTCCATTCACCTGTTTCACTGTCTGTTCACCCGTCTCTATTTCCATTCACCCGTTTCTCTGTCCATCCACCTGTTTATCTGTCTGTTGACCCTCTCTCTTTCCATTCACCCGTTTCACTGTCCATCCACCTGTTTCTCTGTCTGTTCAACCTCTCTCTTTCCATCCACCCGTTTCTCTATCTGGTGACCCGTATCTATTCCATTCATCCGTTTTCTATGTCCATTCACCCGTTTCTCTGTCCATCCACCTGTTTCTCTCTCTGTACACCCCTTTCTCTTTCCATTCACCCGTCTCTCTGTCCATCCTCCTGTTTCTCTGTCTGTTCACCCGTCTTTCTGTCCATCCACCTGTTTCTCTGTCTGTTCAAACGTCCCTCTTTCCATCCACCTGTTTCTCTGTATGTTCACCCGTCTCTCTTTCCATTCACCTGTTTCACTATCTGTTCACCCGTCTCTATTTCCATTCACCCGTTTCTCTGTCCATCCACCTGTTTCTCTGTCTGTTCACCCTCTCTCTTTCCATTCACCCGTTTTACTCTCCATCCACCTATTTCTCTATATGTTCAACCGTCTATATTTCCATTCACCCGTTTCTCTGACCATTCACCAGTTTCTCTGTCCATCCACCCGTTTCTCTATCTGGTCACCCCTATCTATTTCCATTCATCCGTTTCTATGTCCATTCTCCCGTTTCTCTGTCCATCCACCTGTTTCTCTCTCTGTACACCCCTCTCTTTTCCATTCACCCGTTTCTCTGTTCCATCCACCGATATCTCGTTCCGTTAACCCCTCTCTCTTTCCATTCACCTGTTTCTAGGTACATTAACCCGTTTCTCTGTCCATTAGGGTGTTGATTCTGTCATGACATGTTATGGCCATGGTCCTAGAGGATGAGTTTTGGGGTAAAATGAATAAAAACAAGTCTCATTAATATATTTTTTGGAAAAATGTCCCCCACCAAAAGTAAATGAAAGTCAGCATATCAAAAACAATTCAGATAATATATTTATAATGAAAAGACGTATGTTGTCTACAACTATTGTATGAATAAGTCTTTTATAATAAAATAAAATATGGTAAGAAATTGTTTTATTCCACTGGTAATCATGAAATAACAACTACAGGAATACAAATGCAATTAGAGAGTACGCAAAAAGTACACATCAATTAGAATTAGAATCAAGAAATCGTAAATTGAGACTGTCAATGGACTTGCAAGTAGACGTGATCTCTTTTAAGTAACTTATAGCTCGTTCAGCACAGATATTTGATCGTTGAACACCTGGAATCACTGAGGCCTGACGGCTCCAGAAATTATTCAAACTGTTTAAAGCTTTTTGGCAGTTTAATGCTTTTACTGCATCCGTAACCTTGGCAGCATCTTCCTCACAGAATTGATGAGCTGAAAACCATATATCCATCCACACGCCAGACAGGAAATCACAGATTGCTTTGAGCTGCTCTCTATACTCAGGCAAAAGAATGAAAGACAAAAGAGCAAGAATGCCCCGTGAATTCCATCTAGCATTGCTCATCGCAGGTAGTTTTTTAAATTTTATGAAGGGAAAAGCTCTGTTCTTACAATAGTACTTGTAGTAACAGCACAGTTCATAGAGATATTGCATATCATCGCTCCACTTGAGGTCCTTCACTTTCAACAGTTCTTCACTCTGAAGAAAATTTTGGCGGAGCTCATTGTAGTTCCGAATTAGATGATCAGCAAATTCATAAGATATTTCAGATGAAGTAGTTCTCCCAGGAAGCTTGTCATTCATGAGGTGCTTGAGAATTGTGTCCAGTATGTGGTGCTGACCCAACATATTGTGGTAAAGGAAGCCCTCTTCTTGTGAATTCCTGTCCTAACCGCTTTACCACACCACCAAGTCTTCCAGTGTTCACAGCCGTAGTGTCCGTTATTATCATCAGAATTCTTGGCCAAAGTTGAAACACTCATCAAGAACTTCAACAAGACCATTGTAGATGCTTATTGCTTTGCCATCATGCAATTGCATTACCTTCAACCGGATTTCTTTTTCAGCATTCTTGAGCAAAACAACTTGGAGTTCTTTTTCGCCTATCTTCTTTCCATCAAAGTGCAACACCCAATCTTCATTCTTCAGGGTCTCTTTGTACTTTTTCTGGGTCTGCAACATTTGTCTTTTTCTCTCTCTATAAACAGCAGCATATGATGGAGTTGGCATCTTGTAGCCCTCATCTGACAGCTGTCGACACAAATTAGCAGATTTTCTCAGAGAAATATTTTGTTTTCGTGATAAGCTTGCAGCAGTTCTGGCAGATCAGATTATATCTTCGCTTATTCTTTTGTGGTGACAATTCCCATTCTTCTTCTCTTGGTGGTTGATCCTCAGCAGTGGTGTCAGTAGCATCACTTTCCTGGCCACTGGAGGAAGAACTCAATACTGATGATGATGTTGCTGCTAATGTTAAGGCTCCCACTTCATTTGCCTGAGATTTTAGCAAAGCCATCTTGCTTGGATGGATGGACCCAGTCTTCTCAGTGACATAACCAATAGCCCCCTTAGACTTTTTACTTGTAGTTGATGTAATTTCTTGTCCTCAGCACTCAGCCATATACCATCTGCTTTGGTGAGGTAAAAACTCCAGCAAAAAATTCTTTATCATTGGCTTTTGGTTTTTTTTAAGTGCTTGTCATGCTTTACAAGCAGATTCTCAATTTTCCTCCTTACTGATTTCTTTGTGATACATGGAAAGTTCAATTTTGACCAAAGAGTCACCAGTTCTTCTGAAATAATATCAACTCGCTTCCTTCTCTCCTTCTTTTGCTCAGCAAGATATTTGTATCTGCCAATAATCATGGCTTGTGTTGGCATTCGCACATATTCATGCAAGGCTTTACTAATAATTTTTAAGCCTTTTCTGGAAGAGCAGCTCTTTTTGTAATGGATTAAATTCTTGCTCCATATCACTCCACTTTTGTCAATTTCTTTTTTGCTGCGTTTATAAGACATCATAAAGTATGTAAACTTGTCGAGATAATTGCACAAATGAATAAGTGATATCTGAAAATGTAAACAGATGCAAATATAAAAGTTGCAGTGGTGGGGGAGTTTTTCGTAAAAATAATAAAAATGAAAGTTATTTCCATGACTTTTACCTAAAGACTCCTCCTTTCATACACTGGCCTTCATGAATTTCTGAAAAAGCCACAAAACAATCAACACCCTATGTCCATCAACCTGTTCTCTGCTTGTATAACCATATCTCTTTCATTCACCCGTTTACTAGGTCAATCCACCCGTATCTCTGTCTGTTAACCCTATCTATTAATTCACACATTTCTCTGTCATCCACCCGTTTCTCTGTCCATCCACGCGTATGTCTGTCTGATAAACCTTCTCTCTTTCCATTCACTTGTTCTCTGAATGTTCAGTCCTCTCTCTTTTTCCATTCACCCGTTTTTCTATCCATCACCCGTTTCTTTCCATTAACAGTTCTTCTGTAAATCACACCTGTTTCTCTGTATGTAAACACCTACACTGGCTAATTCACCCGTTTCTGTCCTTCCACCTGTTTCTCTGCCTGTTCACCCCTTTCTCTTTCCATTCACCCGTTTCTCTTTCCATTCACCCGTTTCTCTCTCCATCCACCCGTTTCTCTATCTGTTCACCCGTCTCTATTTACATTCATCCGTTTCTCTGTCCATCCACCTGTTTCACTGTCTGTTCAGCCCTCACTCTTTCCATTCACCCGTCTCTCTGACCTTCCACCTATTTCACTGTCTGTTCACCCGTCTCTCTGTCCATCCACCTGTTTCTCTGTCTGTTCACCCGTCTCTCTGTCCATCCACCTGTTTCTCTGCATGTTCACCCTTCTCTCTTTCCATTCACCTGTTTCACTGTCTGTTCACCCGTCTCTATTTCCATTCACCCGTTTCTCTGTCCATTCATCCGTTTCTCTGTCCATGCACCTGTTTCTCTGACTGTACACCCCTCTCTCTTTCCATTCACCCGTTTCTCTGTCCATCCACCTGTTTCTCTGTCTGTTCACTCCTCTCTCTTTCCATTCCCCTGTTTCTCTGTCCATCCACCCGTTTCTCTGTCCATGCACCTGTTTCCCTGTATGTTCACCCCCTCTTCTCTTTCCATTCACCCGTTTCTCTGCATTCACCGGTTTCTTTGTCCATCCACCCTTTCTCTCTCTGTTCACCCGTCTGTATTTCCTTCATCCGTTTCTTGTCCATTCACCCTTTCCTGTCCATCCACTCTCTGTTTCTCGTCTGTTCTCCCTCTCTCTTCCATTCACCCGTCGTTTGTCCATTCACCTGTTTCTCTTTAAGATCCCCCGTTTCCTGTGTCCATCCACCTGTTTTTCTGTTCACCCGTCTCTCTGTCCTTCCACCTGTTTCACTGCCTGTTCACTCCTCTCTCTTTCCATTCACCCGTCTCTTGTTCATCCACCTATTTCACTGTCTGTTCACCCGTCTCTCTGTTCATCCACCTATTTCACTGTCTGTTCACCCGTCTCTCTGTCCATCCACCTGTTTCTCTGTTCTGTTCACCGTCTCTCTGTCCCCCCCCCATCCCACCACCTGTTTCTCTGTATGTTCACCTGTCTCTCTTTCCATTCACCTGTTTCACTGTCTGTTCCACCCGTCTCTATTCCATTCACCCGTTTCTCTGTCCATACACCTGTTTATTGTGTTGAACCTCTCTCTTTCCATTCACCCGTTTCACTGTCCATCCACCTGTTTCTCTGTCTGTTCAACCTCTCTCTTTCCATCCACCCGTTTCTCTATCTGGTGACCCGTATCTATTTCCATTCATCCGTTTCTATGTCCATTCACCCGTTTCTCTGTCCATCCACCTGTTTCTCTCTCTGTACACCCCTCTCTCTTTCCATTCACCCGTTTCTCTGTCCATCCGCCTGTTTCTCTGTCTGTTCACCCGTGTTTCTGTCCATCCACCTGTTTCTCTGTCTGTTCAAACGTCCCTCTTTCCATCCACCTGTTTCTCTGTATGTTCACCCGTCTCTCTTTCCATTCACCCGTTTCTCTGTCCATCCACCTGTTTCTCTGTCTGTTCACCCTCTCTCTTTCCATTCACCCGTTTTACTGTCCATCCACCTATTTCTCTGTATGTTCAACCGTCTATATTTCCATTCACCCGTTTCTCTGACCATTCACCCGTTTCTCTGTCCATCCACCCGTTTCTCTGCATGTTCACACTCTCTCTTTCCAATCAACCGTTCTCTGTCTATTCACCCGTTTCTCTGTCCATCCAACGGTTTCTCTGTGGGTTCACCCCTCTCTCTTTCCATCACCCGTTTCTCTGTCAATCCACCGTAATCTCTGTCCATTAAACCCTCTCTTTTCACCATTCTCCCTTTTCTTCACCATTCACCCGTTTCTCCATCCATCCACCCGTTTCTCTGTCTGTTCACCCTCTCTCTTTCCATTCACCCGTTTTACTCTCCATCCACCTATTTCTATATATGTTCAACCGTCTATATTTCCATTCACCCGTTTCTCTGACCATTCACCAGTTTCTCTGTCCATCCACCCGTTTCTCTATCTGGTCACACCTATCTATTTCCATTCATCCGTTTCTATGTCATTTCAACCGTTTCTCTGTCCATCCACCTGTTTCTCTGTCTGTACACCCCTCTCTCTTTCCATTCACCCGTTTCTCTGTCCATCCACCCGTATCTCTGTCTGTTCACCCCTCTCTCTTTCCATTCACCCATTTCTCTGTCCATCCACCCGTTTCTCTGTCCATCCACGCGTATGTCTGTCTGATCACCCTTCTCTCTTTCCATTCACTTGTTTCTCTGTATGTTCAGTCCTCTCTCTTTTTCCATTCACCCGTTTCTCTATCCATCCACCCGTTTCTCTTTCCATTCACCCGTTTCTCTGTCCATCCACCTGTTTCTCTGTATGTTCACACCTCTCTCTTTCCATTCACCCGTTTCTGTCCTTCCACCTGTTTCTCTGTCTGTTCACCCCTTTCTCTTTCCATTCACCCGTTTCTCTGTCCATCCACCTGTTTCTCTGTAAGTTCACCCGTTTCTCTGTCCATCCACCTGTTTCTCTGTCTGTTCACCCCTCTCTCTTTCCATTCACCCGTTTCTCTGTCCATCCACCCGTATCTCTGTCCGTTAACCCCTCTCCCTTTCCATTCACCCGTTTCTCTGTCCATTCACCCGTTTCTCTCTCCATCCACCCGTTTCTCTATCTGTTCACCCGTCTCTATTTACATTCATCCGTTTCTCTGTCCATCCACCTGTTTCACTGTCTGTTCAGCCCTCACTCTTTCCATTCACCCGTCTCTCTGACCTTCCACCTATTTCACTGTCTGTTCACCCGTCTCGCTGTCCATCCACCTGTTTCTCTGTCTGTTCACCCGTCTCTCTGTCCATCCACCTGTTTCTGCATGTTCACCCGTCTCTCTTTCCATTCACCTGTTTCACTGTCTGGTTCACCCGTCTTATTTCCATTCACCCGTTTCTCTGTCCATTCATCCGTTTCTCTGTCCATCCACCTGTTTCTCTGTCTGTACACCCCTCTCTCTTTCCATTCACCCGTTTCTCTGTCCATCCACCTGTTTCTCTGTCTGTTCACTCCTCTCTCTTTCCATTCACCTGTTTCTCTGTCCATCCACCCGTTTCTCTGTCCATCCACCTGTTTCTCTGTCTGTTCACCCGTCTCTATTTCCATTCACCCGTTTCTCTGACCATTCACCCGTTTCTCTGTCCATCCACCCTTTCTCTATCTGTTCACTCCTCTCTCTTTCCATTCATCCGTTTCTCTGTCCATTCACACGTTTCTTTGTCCATCCACCTGTTTCCCTGTATGTTCACCCCTCTCTCTTTCCATTCACCCGTTTCTCTGACCATTCACCGGTTTCTTTGTCCATCCACCCTTTCTCTCTCTGTTCACCCGTCTGTATTTCCTTTCATCCGTTTCTCTGTCCATTCACCCTTTTCTCTGTCCATCCATCTGTTTCTCTGTCTGTACACCCCTCTCTCTTTCCATTCACCCGTTTCTCTGTCCATCCACGCGTTTCTCTGTCCATCCACCCGTATCTCTGTCTGTTCACCCCTCTCTCTTTCCATTCACCTGTTTCTCTGTATGTTCAGTCCTCTCTCTTTTTCCATTCACCCGTTTCACTGTCCATCCACCTGTTTCTCTGTCTGTTCTCCCTCTCTCTTTCCATTCACCCGTTTCTGTCCATTCACCTGTTTCTCTTTAAGATCCCCCGTTTCTCTGTCCATCCACCTGTTTTTATGTTTCACCCGTCTCTCTGGTCCTTCCACCTGTTTCCACTGCCTGTTCCACTCCTCTCTTTCCATTCACCCGTCTCTCTGTTCATCCACCTATTTCACTGTCTGTTCACCCGTCTCTCTGTCCATCCACCTGTTTCTCTGTCTGTTCACCCGTCTCTCTGTCCATCCACCTGTTTCTCTGTATGTTCACCCGTCTCTCTTTCCATTCACCTGTTTCACTGTCTGTTCACCCGTCTCTATTTCCATTCACCCGTTTCTCTGTCCATCCACCTGTTTATCTGTCTGTTGACCCTCTCTCTTTCCATTCACCCGTTTCACTGTCCATCCACCTGTTTCTCTGTCTGTTCAACCTCTCTCTTTCCATCCACCCGTTTCTCTATCTGGTGACCCGTATCTATTTCCATTCATCCGTTTCTATGTCCATTCACCCGTTTCTCTGTCCATCCACCTGTTTCTCTCTCTGTACACCCCTCTCTCTTTCCATTCACCCGTCTCTCCGTCCATCCTCCTGTTTCTCTGTCTGTTCAAACGTCCCTCTTTCCATCCACCTGTTTCTCTGTATGTTCACCCGTCTCTCTTTCCATTCACCCGTTACTCTGTCCATCCACCTGTTTCTCTGTCTGTTCACCCTCTCTCTTTCCATTCACCCGTTTTACTGTCCATCCACCTATTTCTCTGTATGTTCAACCGTCTATATTTCCATTCACCCGTTTCTCTGAACCTTCACCAGTTTCTCTGTCCATCCACCTGTTTCTCTGCATGTTCACCACTCTCTCTTTCCAATCAACCGTTTCTCTGTCTATTCACCCGTTTCTCTGTCCATCCACCTGTTTCTCTGTCTGTTCACCCCTCTCTCTTTCCATTCACCCGTTTCTCTGTCCATCCACCCGTATCTCTGTCCGTTAACCCCTCTCTCTTTCCATTCTCCTTTTTCTTTGACCATTCACCCGTTTCTCTGTCCATCTACGCGTATGTCTTTCTGATCACCCTTCTCTCTTTCCATTCACTTGTTTCTCTGTATGTTCAGTCCTCTCTTTCCATTCAACCGTTTCTCTATCCATCCACCTGTTTCTCTTTCCATTCACCCGTTTCTCTGTCCATCCACCTGTTTCTCTGTATGTTCACACCTCTCTCTTTCCATTCACCCGTTTCTGTCCTTCCACCTGTTTCTCTGTCTGTTCACCCCTTTCTCTTTCCATTCACCCGTTTCTCTGTCCATCCACCCGTTTCTCTGTCCGTTAACCCCTCTCCCTTTCCATTCACCCGTTTCTCTGACCATTCACCCGTTTCTCTCTTCATCCACCCGTTTCTCTATCTGTTCACCCGTCTCTATTTACATTCATCCGTTTCTCTGTCCATCCACCTGTTTCACTGTCTGTTCAGCCCTCACTCTTTCCATTCACCCGTCTCTCTGACCTTCCACCTATTTCACTGTCTGTTCACCCGTCTCTCTGTCCATCCACCTGTTTCTCTGTCTGTTCACCCGTCTCTCTGCATGTTCACCCTTCTCTCTTTCCATTCACCTGTTTCACTGTCTGTTCACCCGTCTCTATTTCCATTCACCCGTTTCTCTGTCCATTCATCCGTTTCTCTGTCCATGCACCTGTTTCTCTGACTGTACACCCCTCTCTCTTTCCATTCACCCGTTTCTCTGTCCATCCACCTGTTTCTCTGTCTGTTCACTCCTCTCACTTTCCATTCACCTGTTTCTCTGTCCATCCACCCGTTTCTCTGTCCATCCACCTGTTTCTCTGTCTGTTCACCCGTCTCTATTTCCATTCACCCGTTTCTCTGACCATTCACCCGTTTCTCTGTCCATCCACCCTTTCTCTATCTGTTCACCCGTCTCTATTTCCATTCATCCGTTTCTCTCTCCATTCACCCGTTTCTCTGTATGTTCACCCCTCTCTCTTTCCATTCACCCGTTTCTCTGTCCATTCATCCGTTTCTCTGTACATCCACCTGTTTCTCTGTCTGTACACCCCTCTCTCTTTGCATTCACCCGTTTCTTTGTCCATCCACCCTTCTCTATTTCCATTCACCTGTTTCTCTGTATGTTCAGCCCTCTCTCTTTTTCCATTCACCCATTTCTCTGTCCATCCCCCTGTTTCTCTGTCTGTTCACCATCTCTCTTTCCATTCACCCGTTTCTCTGTCCATCCACCTGTTTCTCTGTATGTTCACCCCTCTCTCTTTCCATTCATCCGTTTCTCTGTCCATCCACCTGTTTCTCGGTAAGTTCACCCGTTTCTCTGTCCATCCACCTGTTTGTCTGTTCACCCGTCTCTCTGTCCATCCATCTGTTTCACTGTCTGTTCACCCCTCTGTCTTTCTATTCACCCGTCTCTCTGTCCATCCACCTGTTTCACTGTCTGTTCACCCGTCTCTCTGTCCATCCACCTGTTTCTCTGTCTGTTCACCCCTCTCTCTTTTCATTCACCCGTTTCTCTGTCCATCCATCCGTATATCTGTCCGTTAACCCCTCTCTCTTTCCATTCACCCGTTTCTCTGACTATTCACCCGTTTCCTTGTCCATCCACCCGTTTCTATATCTGTTCACCCGTCTCTATTTACAATCATCCGTTTCTCTGTCCATTCACCTGTTTCTCTGTTAACCCGTCTCTCTTTCCAGCCACCTGTTTCACTGTCTGTTCACCCGTCTCTATTTCCATTCACCCGTTTCTCTGTCCATCCACCTGTTTTCTGTCTGTTGACCCCTCTCTCTTTCCATTCACCCGTCTCTCTGTCCATCCACCTGTTTCTCTGTCTGTTCACCCGTCTCTATTTCCATTCACCCGTTTCTCTGTCCATCCACCTGTTTCTCTCTCTGTTCACCCTCTCACTCCATCATCTCCATTCACCCGTTTTCTCTGTCCATCCCCTGTTTCTCTGTATTTACACCCCTCTTCT
>JACATO010000710.1:0-53205 GCA_018389105.1 Nautilus pompilius | reverse complement strand
GAGCGAGGAGAGAGAGAGAGAGGGGGAGAGATGACGTCCAGTACAAGAGAAGAAGAGAGAGAGAGACGTCGTCCTGAGTTATCTGAACTCCCCGGGCCAGGCGCGTGCTCGTTAGAGGACAAGAAGGACGGACGACGGAAAGCTGTCTTATCTATAGTTTATCAAAATCAGATGTTTGTGACACTAAACAAAAAGAGAAGAAGAAAATCAAATCTTTTGTAAGCGTCAAGTATGAGAGTTAATATCACGCGCAAACCATTAGGCTATCGCTGGCTACACGGGCGTTCCCTCTACAGTCTAGAAGACCCCATCACACACCTGACACCAGGGAAAAGGCGGTCAGGGCTCCCCTTATCGCATTAATATGTCCTCAGGTCGCTGAAACTTACGTTAAATTCTATATTAAAAAAAACACAATATATCTTTTTTTAAACATTTACAAAGGCTGACCATCTCTTGTGCTCCAGAATTCGGTGTCTTGAATCTGTCAGCAAATGTCATTTAAAGCCGCGTCTCCACTAAGGGAAGCGTAGTGCCACGATCATCCGTTAGAGCGCGCACCTTGCAAACTTCCGACTTCGGCGGGAAAATAGATATTTCAAATTTGCCAGGGTTAGTGACCTCGCGTGGGGGCGGGGCCACAATTATAGACTGGTGAAACGTTTGTTACCACAAGACATCGGGGAAAACCCTTCTGTTTGTTATCCAGTCGCGGAATAATAAATCAACAGGCTGCTCGTCGGTAGCGATAGCGTCCATACCAGGAGCTTCGTATGAACCAGATGACCTTTTGCCTGCTCGTAAAGAAAAAAAATACACCCCAGAAAAATGGCTGCTCGTACGAGGAACAGCTGCTGCGTCTTTACTCGTACATACATCACAGCCAGGAACCACCGCAGCAGCCCTGTTACCGACGTCAGCTTCCGCCAGCAGTTCAAGTGGCGATGGTCCGTGGGCGAAAAAAAAAAGTGCCAAAGTTCAGAAATCGCTCGTGTGTTCCCAGGCTAATTCACAGCAACCTGCGAATTTCCTTTACAAATTCTTATTATGAATCATGTCTTCCACAGAAACCTCATTCCTCAGGCATGAGGTATAAATCATGCGAAATGTGATGGTCTTCCTGCTCCTCTCGCTTCTCTCCAGTCTACTTGTCGTTTCCACTTTAATATCAATTTTCTAGTTGTTTGTTTTTTTAAATTTAAAAAATATAAACATTTTTATCATAAATATGGATACGGTTAAATTCTGATACAGCTAACTGAAAAAATAAGAAACCATGTACCTACATTTAACATCTTCTGTGGTTTCATTGTGCAACAGAGAAAAATACTCACATATATTCTTAATGAATCGACACGGTTCCAGCAGATCTTGGTGTTGCGCTGAACATGATTTCTGTGTTCTTTTTAGCAAATTGTTTGGATTTTCTCTATACTTAGGCAAAAAAAAAGTGGTATAATATAAATAAAAAGAAATATCAGAACATAATATCCATTGCAAAAAAAGTGATGTAACTTGCAGTAAATATTGCTTTAATTCTTTAGTAAGGTGTTCATTTAAAAAAGGGAGAGATCTTAAATGGGACTCGTAGATCGTTAACGTTTTGCACAGGAATTTAACGCCGAAATGCAAAGTTACCCGAAATTCTGCCAGAGACTCTGAGAGGGCGTTAACTTTCTCCTGCGAAATAAAATGCGTTTTGTTGTTGTTGTCGTCTTTTACAGAGTGATTGGTTTTTAGGGATTCTGTTTTTGTTTTACTCTAATTTTAAAATTATTTTCATCAAATGGAAATATTTCATTAACAGATTTTCAATTGATTTATTTCCGTCTTTCATGTACGGTGCAACAATTTTACGAATTGACGCCAGAATAAGACTGGAAATGGAGAAATTCCGGAATCTGAAAGGTTATCAGATTCTAGAGAGAGAGAGAGAGAGATGACATCAGTACAGGGAGAGAGATGACGTCATTACAGAGAGGAAGAGACGACGTCACTACAGGGTGAGAGGTGACGTCAGTACAGAGAGAAAGATATCATCAGTACAGAGAGGGAGGGGGGAGGGAGGGAGAGAGAGAGATAGATAGATGACGTCAGTACAGAGAAGAGGGAGGGAGAGAGAGAGATGACGTCAGTACAGAGAGAGTGAGACGTCAGTCCAGAGAGGGAGGGAGAGAGAGAGGTGACGTCAGTACAGAGAGGAGGAGAGAGGAGAGATACGTCAGTAAGAGAGGGAGGGAGGGAGGAGAGGTGAGACGTCAGTACAGAGAGGGAGGGGAGAGAGAGAGTGACGTCCAGAAATAAGTAAGAGGAGGGAGGGATAGGAGAGATGATATGATGACGTCAGTACAGAGAGTGAGGGAGGAGAGGGAGCGAGAGAGATTACGTCAGTACAGAGAGAGAGAGAGAGAGAGGTGACGTCAGTACAGAGAGATGGGAGAGAGAGAGAGAGAGATGTTGAGAGAGATGACGTCAGTACAGAGAGGGAGGGAGAGAGAGAGAGAGGTGACGTCAGTACAGAGAGGGAGGGAGAGAGAGAGATGACGTCAGTACGAGAGGGAGAGAGAGAGAGAGAGCGGAAGCGATAGATGATAGATGACGTCAGTACGAGAGTGAGGAGGGAGAGAGAGAGAGAGATGGAGAGAGAGAGAGATGACGTCAGTACAGAAGGGAGGGAGAGAGAGAGAAAGAGAGAGAGAGGCGAGAGAGATAGATGATAGATGACGTCAGTAACGAGAGTGAGGGAGGGAGAGAGAGAGAGAGAGATGGGAGAGAGAAGAGATAGATGACGTCTTACAGAGAGTGAGATAGAGAGAGAGAACGAGAGAGAGAGAGCGGGAGAGATAGATGATAGATAGGAGAGAGAGAGTGAGGCGAGAGAGAGAGAGAGAGAGGAGACAAGCTTTGGGATAAACCGAAGATTACACACGAAAAACTGGCTTTATGCTAAACAAAAGTATGAAATAATGTGAGTACTGGCGAGACGTTTTAAATAATTCTGTCTCTTGTACAAAAAAAAGAAAACAAAAGTTTAATACTCGACTTGTGGTATTTTAAAAAACTTTTAATACATTTGTGTGTAACAGGAAAGATAATGAATTAAAATGGAAAAACAGATGTAATCTTCCAATCGGAGAGCTGTGTTGTTGTTTAAATAGCTTTACTCTTGAAAGAAGTAACAGTGTTACCAATTTTTGTCGAGGCGTCGCTCCTTCCCCACGCCCTTATCTGTAAGTCTTGCACTCACCGTAATTAATTTGGTGGAGCACAGAATTACGTCATAGCGGAAATATCACGTGACTTGATAAAATCCAGAATAAATAAATGCCTTATTACGTTAGCCGTTGGCGAGTCGTGGTATTGCCCAATTACTTTGAGGGGCTTGGCCAGGACAACTGCATTATCCTTTTCCTTTTTTTCAGTAGGCATACGGCATTTTTATTATAATGCCCCGTTATCAAAGACACCCCCCCCACCTCGCGACCATTCCTGTACGTGGGCGTGTCTGGCCTCGTTACCGACGGTGCCAGCTCTGTCGGACCAAGCCTCGTTCTCACACTGCGAATGCAGCCAGCGAAATATTTCAACAAAGAGCTTCTCTCTTTCTTTTATGCCTCTGTGTGTGTGTGTGTGTGTGTGTGTGTGTGTGTGTGTGTGTGTGTGTGGGGGAGTTGTCATCCTACCTGGACATGCTCGATAAATCATCTAGAAATATAGAAGTGGGAGTTTTATTTGAAGGCCACCTGTTGTACGCCCGGGCACCAATTTATTCGGGTGTCGCTGACTCTTTAGACAACAGATTTCCTGGTCGTTGGCGAGACACGTGCCAGCGAGCCTTTGTTTAGCGTTAATAAATCTCGTAATGTCTCTATTGTTCTCTTTCTTCTCTTTCCCGCCGGTTACGGAAACAGAGGAATAACCGCGGTGCCCCCGTCAGTGGTGTATATGCGAAAACTGTTGACTATTTTTAGAACTGTTTCGAACGATTAAGTTCCGGCAGAAAAGAAAAAAAAAACTTTCAAACCTTCCACAGTTACTAAAGCAAGTTTTCTAATTAATAATGCATTAACATTTTAATTATGAAACAAATAGCCGGTGTGGTCCGGGGACACCTGTCGAGTATCTTCCTACACTCTGATGTTTAATGCGGTTCCCATCATCCTTGATGGAGTTTAGGTCAGAGTTCAGAGCAGCTGTTACATAACTTTCAAGAGAACTTCCTTAGCCTGCTAAAACCCACGAATGTCCTGGTTTTAATTTGAATGTAATTAATTATAAAAATATAATAACGGGTAATAGCAAATACTATCTTCCGTTACGTTAATCACCATCTAATGCATCTTAAAGAGAAAATGTAAAGAAAAGAAGATAATAGTTGTATATGTGACATTGATGACATTTCTTTGTACTGAACAGAAAAACAGTTCCTTTCTTAACAACGGCGATGAATCAGACTGGAAATTTCAACAACACTTCTAACTGTATATATGGCACTCGGGGACAAGGCGTCCATACCTACACTGCCAGACCATCAGTCTGGCACTCCGAGCAGCGCTGCTAACTCTGTAGTTATAAAGGATGAAAGTGGCACTCGGGGACAAGGCGTCCATACCTACACTGCCAGACCATCAGTCTGGCACTCCGAGCAGCGCTGCTAACTCTGTAGTTATAAAGGATGAAAGTGGCACTCGGGCACAAGGTCCATACCTACACTGCCAACCATCAGTCTGGCACTCCGAGCAGCGCTGCTAACTCTGTAATTATAAAGGATAAAGTGGCACTCGCACAAGTGTCCAACTGCATTGCCACCTGTTTAAATTATTTAGCGACGTTCGTGAAGTAAACGCTAAGTTCTGATACATTCGAGCGATCATATATGGATATCGGCACAACCACTCGATGAAGTAGAAGTGTCGGTTTAGGTATTGGAGCCCGTACACTTCTGAATCATCATCATCGACAACAATAACAGAGAAAACCGCTTTGGACTTTGGGAAATATTTCTAATTTTCTGTTATGAACTGAATTTCTTTTGTAATTTGGGAGGGAGAGAGAGAGAGAGAGAGAGAGAGAGAGAGAGATGAGAGAGAGAAGAGAGAGAGAGGGGGAAGATAGAGGTGATGAGAGAGAGAGAGAGAGGGAGTGAGAGAGAGAGAGAGAGATGAGATGAGATGAGAGAGAGAGAGAGAGATGACATCAGTACTGAGGAGAGAGAGAGATGGAGAGATGAGATGAGAGATGAGAGAGAGATGGAGAGAGAGAGAGAGGAATGGGGGAGAGAGAGAGATGGTGAAGAGAGAGAGAGAGAGATGGTGTGAGAGAGAGAGAGAGAGAGGAGATGAGATGAGAGAGAGAGAGAGAGAGAGAAACAAGCGGTCGTTATAATTTTAACGCATTTATCGCCCGCAATATCATCAGACGGGTTCAGTTTTTTAAGCAATGAGTTGGTTATTTTCGTGAGTAGTCAAAGAAAGATCACTTTGTTGACGTGCCCCCACAGGCGCCATGTCGGCGCCCCGATACGGTTTGGAACCAACGGCCGTCTTTCGCTGCCATTATTATTTTGTTGTTGTTTTGTTTTGCTTTCCGCGCCGCGTCGTAGGAATTCATGGAAGCGCGTGCTTCGTACCAACCTCGTCGGGTTCGATTATCTTATCGGGTAGTCACTCTGCCACTTCTAATAAAACCGTTTTCCTTATCAAAGGGGCAGAATATCCCTCTAGGGAGATCTACTTAATAATAATAATAATAATAATAATAATAATAATAATAATAATAATAATAATAATAATAATAATAATAATGATTTGTCTTTAATTGCTAAATTCGATATTATCGATCTTTAAAGAATCCACAAGTTGTATCGTCTCGAGCCCCTTTTCCCCCTTATTTTCACGATCTTTTAACGCCATTACGCAGCAAACGACCCCGTTTCTGGCATACGCATTTTTGCCATTATCTCTCCAGACCGCAAACGGCATCTTAAATAATTTTACCTTGATAAATGGATAAATTGATTTTCAGCCCCTTGAATTCTTCAGATTTCTTTTCTTTTTTAAAAAAAGGTAAATAACACAAACGGTGGCGCATTTTAGGGTATCTCCGTTTGTTTATCCACCGATGGATGCTACGGTCTGTGATGACGACTCCTGGTTACGAAGACGGCGCGCTGTAGGTATTCGGGACACTTGAGATGACGCTGCTTCACGCTAACCTCACCCCTGCATCTCCAAAGCTGTGTCCGCAGAAAGAAAAAAAAAACAAACAACCCTGACTGCAGTTGCACGGCTTCGTTTCGACATCCAGGCAGCTGTTGTTCGGTACCGATCGGATTATTACCGCCACCAGACCAAATCCATGACTTTGCCTGCCGATCAATATCTTAATCTTTGATCGCGGGGCTTTCCTCTCTGTTCTCGGGGAATCTTGAAGATTTTAATGTAATATAATGGCTGATGGGGAATATTTTGAGCATAAATAAAAGAGGGAAAAGAAACAAACAACTGATCTTCACGTGTCGGCAGATCGCTTCTGAACAGGGCGGACTAAAGATGTTAGATGACGTAGTCAAGGAGTGCTTATTTCCATTTCGGACATTGTTAGTCAAGGCATCGGAAAGCTGACTACCAGCAACATCAGCAACCTGATTCTAGTTGCCTGGAATTGATCGATCTAGCTAGTGTTTTTGGTATAGCGTGCCTGGACTATCGTCAGTTGTTATAGCTACTGCTAGTACCACGGGGGTCGTCTCAAACCATCAGGATTCAGCGAGAGGCAGTGCTTACCAATTTTCTGGTTAAATAAATTAGCATCAGGATGTGTAAGCTAAAGATGCAGTGAACAACACCGCGTGTCTACACTCCAACACAACATGAGATGATGATGCGATAATTTAGGACCCCGTTCCACACAGATTACAGAATTAAAGTATAGATTTCATTAGATAACTTAATAACCATTAAATATTTTAAAAGGTGTATTTATTTCATTTAGCGACAGATTTGCGTATCAGCTAAAGATTCAGTAGATGATATACGCAGAAAACAATATAATACGCAATAAAAATTAAAATAATATTATATGATATGCAATACAAAACTACTTCACTGGCTGACGACCTTTTTGCATCATTCGAATTCCACCTGAACCTCACGAACTTACCTGGTTATTGAAACAAAGCAGTTCACCTTTTTTGTTTTCCTCCGCTTTTATTACCATCTATTCTAAAACGAACTAGCACAACAAGGTACGTGCAATTGTTCCTTTTCGGCTCTCTTCCATCGCCGACCTTCGTGAGAATTCGAGTCATTCCGGCTGCTGATTACGAGGAACGCCGAACGTTTCCGATGTATCGGTCGGTATGGATCAGTAAAAAAAAGATTCAGTAGAAAGGGGTAGCTGACTGCTCTGACCGCAGGGGGGGGGGCACCCCACTGAAATAGAAATGCCAAGGCGGCCCCGTCGAGGGTTATTCAATTTCCGAACCATTAAGATTTGAAACTGGGGTCGTCACTTTAATTCGACGAGATATGGGCGGACATCATGCGGGAAAGTGCTGCCAGGGTTACAGCTTGGGGAGGGGGTGATAACTCTGCCCGAATAACCGTAAGACACTTAGAGTCCGAATAGCGCCGAAGGAACAGCGGCGGATACGCTGAAATAATGGACAGTCTCCTACTTAGAGGTCATTGCCGTCAGGTCGAAGAAGGAAGAAGCCGCTTTCCGACGTGGATTTAAAGGGATCATGGCGAGACGTTTTAAAGGCCCGTCTTTCCCGCTCGATTCTTCCCCCTCCCCCCGGACAATTTCCATGAGAAGTTGGCCGACCGGCACGCACTAGTCATCGGGCGACCCGGTGCTTTCGAAGAATTCCGCACCCCACCCCACCAACAGTTGTGGAGTGTAAGAAGCGAGTTCTCGCCCTCATCTACCGTACGCTGTCAAAATCTGTGGCCGGCCGATACTTCGATAAGCTAAGACGGCAGATCTGCAGAGCTTGGACGAGACAGTGCCGATTGTTAGGGCCAGCTCGCAGTATGGAGATTGCACCTGGAATATGTACCGTCCATTCTAAATACGTACGGAAGGTAGTCATCCTAAAACCTCACCTAATATTCGAACATATCTTCTTTGTCGGCTCGATAAAAGGAAATAATATTTATGGATAAACGTGATTTTTTAAAAACATTTCTTTTTAATTTGATGATTTCCACGTCCCCGCCTTTTTAAATCGTCATATTATAAACCCGTGAAACATCAAAGGGTAAAGGGATACACCGTTATGAAGTTTCCAACTCTTCAAAGCTACCGCTGGGTCTGGTTCGGTCTTAACTAACTAGCCTCCCCCCCTCTCTCTCTCTCTCTCTCTGCTCGGTGATTTTGAGACGGTCCCCCAGTTCTGATCGCTGTGAGCATCAGCTGTTCGCAACGGGAATGGAGAAAGACAGAGGGTGAGGTGGTGGAGAAAGCAAATCCATCAAGTGCGGAAGCGAAATTTTGTTTATCGAGATGATGAAGCAAAGAAGCCTGGAATATCGACAAATCGCTTTCACAAACAGCAACCGAGCTCGGCATCCCCCGACCTCATCCAGCACCTGTTACGCGGAGAATCTGGGCTAATTAATGCGCGCGCCAAACGGGTCATCATCATTTGTTCAGGTGTATGTTAATGAGCGGCCCCGGCCGGGACCGATTCGGCTGATCACGTCAGGGACAATGCGGTAAGCAAACAGCTCGGGCGGGGTCGCAGCGGTGAACTGTCGGCGGATCGATCGATCAGTGGAATAATGAATGATGGAAAAAAAATCGAACGGCACGCATTTTTTTTTTTTGTTTTTTTTTAATGAAAATCCCTGCTCGCTGTCTAAATATAGTTAATGAGATCATGATCGAATGAAAATTACCCACGACTGGACAAAAACTAGGTGATATCCGGTGCAAAAATGATGAAAAGCGCAGAGTCGGAATAGGGAAACGGTTAGCGGGGCAGGGGGGAGATAACCGCAGAACGAAAGTTGCTGCTTCGTAAGCGGTTAGTTCCTCGACAAGAGACAGCGCCGCCCCGGCGGGGCTTACTTACAGCTCTACATAATCCAACCCTGACTCATCCATCGGCTAATAAAACTTTCAGACCGATTTTCTATTTTTACAGCATCGTTTCCTCCGAAGTTTCCAGAGAGTGTACAATGATTCGCTCAGAGAGAAAGAGAGCTACCGCGTTTTCTCTCGCCCAGGTACCCCCGCCCAGGCCCCGCCCGATAGACGTTAACGGCTGAAGCAGCTCGCGTTTGCGGACTCCGAGATGATCAGAGAAGGTCCCCAGCCATCTTCTTCTAATGGGAGTCAAAGAAGGGCAGACTTATTCGATCAGCCCTCGCACGCCGGAACACGCGAGACTACATAAAGCTCTACTCGAGTGACTGCCTGCAGAAAAGCGAAGCCCAGTTCAATCCGCTTATTAACTCGCACTGATACCTCGTCTGGCAATCGATCCCGCTTAGTGGAAGCAGAGTGTGTGTGTGTGGCTAAACTGACGTTTCCGAGTGTGGTCGTCAGAGGAAGCAAGAGATTATATCTGAGATAGCTTCAGAAGAAAGGAGTACCTGGGGGGGTCTTAGATTCCGCATCCATAACGCCAACTGTCTGGGTTCAGATTCTCCGTATACCGGAGGCTGACCAGACTGACTCTGGAAGCCGCAAACCTAATTTCTAAATGCATCAATTCCGGATTCTGCTCTATTTCTCTTTTTAGTGATGAATCGATTACCGAAGCACTAACATTTCGGAAAACAGCATCGTTTCCTTTGTAGAAATAGGGTTTGTTACGAATGTCAGAATTTTGGGGCACGTGGTCATGTCGTATGGCGTCTGCTACACATACAGAAGCTCCTAGTGATCACAGGAACCGACCGACCAATTGCGATTACGCACGCGCGCGCATCTGAACATGAACGATTCTTAAAGGTGATATAAATCTATAAATACTTTACCTTGAAAACTTTGTGTAAGCCTAATTGCTTCCTTCCTCTCTTGTAACGACAAAGCTCAAAGCTAAAGCTAATAATTGTTTCTACCACGGCCACCGATCGATGTTGTATCGATATCCTGTGGCCATATTATCCGCCGTATCGAAAGGCTAAACATACCCAGCAGTCGTTTATCCGTCTTTAATGTTTCTATTTCTATTTTTTTTTTTAAATATAAACTTTAAGATGAAAGCCATTATTATTATTGTGTAGATTCTAGGGAGAACAAGAAAGGCGTGCAAGTAAGCGTGGTAGACAGAGTCGGTTGCTGTTAGCAATATCCGAGAATGTCGCCGAAAGACTAGGAAACCTGAAGGATAAACAGATAGTTTTACAGATCGGCTGTCGAGTCTGGGAGCTGGCTGTAGGAAACTACGGGGAACAACGGAAGCACTGCTTATCGTATCTAGCCTGCACGGAGCAAGTCGCAGGCGCATACAACAAATATTTAAAGGTTTCCGCACTGATTTGGGAGACAGACAGCCATCTTGTTTTTTTTTTTTAACTTTTGTCGAGAAAGAATAGAAAAGCAGTGGCATCTGAACCCTTTAGAGAACGATAAGCGGTACACCGCCTTTCGCCATTATGAAGCGCGACCGAACGTGACACGGCACTGTGCACAACTATGACGCACTCGGAGTTGTTCGCGACCTTCTTAACGGGAAAGCTTTGGAAACATCCATACACCTTTGAAAAGCATCAACAAGTTTAAATCTATAGAAATTATTTTATAAGTTAACGATATGGGAATTATTTTTTTTGCCTTTTTTTCCTAGAGTAAAATAATGACCCTTGCATTTAACAACTTCAGATTAGGAGGATTTACTTGAAATCTATAACTTTCCGCTGCCATTAAAATCACAGTAACCGACTCCGCATCTGAACGTAATGCAAATCTTGTTTCTTAGATTACCATAATTTTTCTTCTCTCCTTGATTTAGTCGAAATGGAGATGACTTTAAATGATCACTCATTTACTTTAAAGATTTTCCTATTTCCCGTTCTACCAAAATTCCGATTACTTTACCAAAAAAAAAACACAACACCTGTCTTTAAGCATGGTGTCGGGGTGCTACGTGAAAGTAATTGCAATTTTTGTTATTTCAATATTTCGATGATAATTTGCAATTATACAAAGGAAAACAAAAGAGAGTTTCAGGCAGTACAATCATTATTTCGGTAATTGGGGACATCCCCCAAAACAGTCAGTCTCGTGCAGATTCGTCATCAAAACTCTCGGAGACCGGAAATAGTTCCTTATTTAAGATCACACAAAAAAGGATTTATGCATTTTCTTTTATAGCTCCGTTCATCTTATCTAAACAAGGTGACAGCCTAACCGCCACCAGGTGGAGCGACTTCCAACGAGCCGACCTCATCGGTTTCTGGGGAAATATACTGCTGCCCCCACCCCCCACCTGCCGGCCGTTTTGTGAACGAGCGATAACCGGTTTTCTTTCCGCGTCTTCAAAAGGTTTTTTTTTTTTGTTTTTGGAATTTTAAATCTACAGCTGAGAAGATGAAGACCTCCACGAAGTTCTCGCTGAATAGCGTTTCTTCCATCCTATATCTATAGTTATCTGTTTACCGTTGATTTCCCAGAATACTGCGCGCATTGCTCGACGGCGTGGAGGCCGGCCACCCGTCTCCCAGTCTAGGCTGGAGGAAACGCTCCAGGGCTGACTCTTCGCGTCTTTTCAGAAATTCCAGGGTTCCACATAACTGTTACAGACTTTTCTTTTAGAAAACGACTTCTGGCATAAATTAAAATGTAAATGGATACGTAGAAAGTGAAATAGCCAGGTTTTTCCTATATCCTATGCAGACCGGATGAAAGAATATATTTTATACTGTATATAGTTTTCTTCCAGTCCATAAAAAAATTTAAAAAAAAACAGATTTGGGGGGTTTTGTTTACGCTGGGGACAGGATTTACTTATTTGGGTTTTCTACACAGTGTTTCCACTTTCCGAAAATGTTCGAAACCCTTCGGTTTGTTTTGTTGTTTTTTTTTGCCAATTCTATGACTGTTTATTATTATTTATTTTTTTTTTTACAGGAATACATTCGATCTATAACCACCTACGGCCCCTTCCCGCGCTCCCTCTAAAGTGGGAAAGCAGTTTAGTTCTTTTCAGTCTGCGGCGCGCGCAGCAGTGCAAGGTGCTCTTTCTGACGCCAGTGCGTGGAGTACAGCGAGGTCATGGCAGGAGAAGATAACCCTGAGCCGCCTCCCCCCCCCGACCTCCAAGTCGTATTTCAGACGGTGTGATGATAATATTTATAATATTAACACACACAACAACAAGAAGAAACTGACTAATTCTAGACGACCGTCCGATAAACTAAGATGCTAATTGTGAAAGCAGTTTTAGAAAAATATTTATTATTATTATTATTATTATTATTATTTATTATTATTATTATTATTATTACGACATTAAATAACATTGATAAGGCCTAATTTGAGAATTAAAATCTATGCCGAAGCAGTTTTCACTCTCTGATCCGTGTTTTCCTCGTCAAACTACCGAGACATCCTCTCAGAAAGTCTGCTTTCTCTTTTGAAAAACAAAACAAACAAGTAGCCCTGGAGTAAGAAAATCAACAACAAACACGCAACCGACTATTGAAGCGGTGTTTACCCCGAGGTCTCCTGTTTCTGTGGACAAAGGAAAACAAGTGTATATCAGTTACTTTCATATTTACATTAGAAAATTGTATTTGCTCTCGAGCGGAGTGCGTACGTATCGCGCCCGGCCAGCCACCTTCATACTTAAGTATCGCTTACAACGGCTGAATCAGCTGAAGGCACCATCGCCTGGGCCGGGGATCGAACTTGCACTATTATAACTATTCTATTCTTCCATACATTCTGTTAAATCTAAATAGTAAACAACTGGCCTAAGATCTCGGTGGGGGGGTGGAAAACAAAAAACGATCGATCTTGTATATTCAGATTAAGTCCGGATTAAAGAGTAATGCAGTGTCGGAGAACTTGGTTCCACCCTGTACGTAGAACGTTTGGGTTAGTGGTACGGCTCAGACATGGAAAACAAGAAAGGCGGGGCCTGCGTGGAATGTCTAAGTAGACCTTCGTGGTAGAGATTTTTGTTTATTGAATCGATCGTTCGAATTGTTGTCCATCAACTCCGAAGCTCCTTTCGCTTTGACGAAAGAACGATGTCCGGACGTGGGGCGTTGACACCGGAGCTGATCTGAAACAAAGATGAAAGTGCTCTCCGCGGAAAGCGGATTCTACGGTACCCCGAGAGAGACCGCAGTGCGTGTGTGTGTGTGTGTGTGTTGGTCGCCTGTCACCCGTATTTGCTATAACTTTGGATACGAGTCCATCGCCCGTAAGCTTCTTTCTCGCGTCGCTGTGAAGATCTATTCTAGAGCGAGACTGGGAAAACGCTTCGCGAAAGTTACTGTTGCCGGCGGTTCATCTGAAACCGCATCCCGGGAGCCGGCCGCTCTCGGGAAGAAGAAGGTGGGCAGGGCCGGGTCTCTCTCTCTCTTCCCACTGGCGTCTTGCCCACGTCAACGAGATAGACAGGCGACGGAGTGGACTCCCTGACATTTCTGATTTACGACTCCACAGAGGATTCTCTCTTACCGCTATCGTCCGAGTGGATAAACCTGCCTCGACTTGCAAATCTGGGCTATCGGTCCCGGGTTCGCGCGCGCGTGTCTGAGTGTGTGCCCTGTTTCTGGGCGTCGGACAACTTGGAGATCGCAGCCACCTGACCCCCTACCAGTGGCTGCGTTAGTCAAAACCGAGTCTTTGGACTTTAAACTCACCCAGAAAGCGTTGATAGCGCACGTGATCCTAATAAATCGTTCACTGATCCCTACGGTCCGGTTCTAACGATAAAATTGCCGATCACAAATCATAAAGAGTAAATATTTCATAGTTTTTAATAATAATAATAATAATAATAATAATAATAATAATAATAATAATAATAATGATGATAATAATAATAATAATAATAATAATAATAATAATAATATAATAATAATAATAATAATAATAATAATAATAATAATAATAATAATAATGCTTCAGTGATCGGCTGCTATACAGCCATCACACCACGTAACAGGGTTAAGCTGTACTTTCACTTTACAGCTGGCCGGGGGTATCGCTACACTGTAGCCACACTCCTAATGTTTATTATCGAACTGTGCAGGGATCAATAAATTTTTACAAGGTGGTCAAACGACTCCTGTCAGATACTAGTGTGAGAGTTACAAATAGTGTTTATTAATAATATTGAATTGGCTGGGAGAGTTTGCCATCCGCTATCACAACCCCATTTACATTTAGTTTGGTGGCGGAAGCGATAATTGTTCTTTCTCCATAGATTTTGGAATCTTCTAATGGATGGCTCGCGATGATGCGTGACCAGATCGGCCGTTCAAATCTCCCTCCTACAAAAGGCAATTATTTCTGAGCGTGAAGTGGACTGGAATCTGATCCTCCTCTTCGTGGGGCTGGTAAAGGTCCTGCCCCTTTATCCACAAGGTTTTCGGTAGGAGATAAGACATCCCGAACGAACAAATTTGAAACATGATTATAAAGTTGCTATCACAAGTTAGGGGAGTGAAAAGTTATTGTTTTCATTATCTGCGCGGTTTGTAACAGAAACCTGCCCCTTTTCTTCCCGTTGTTCAGTACCCAGGAAAAAAGAAGAAACAATTTTTTTTTAAAAGTCAAACAAAGGTGAGTGTATTATTATACTTTACAATGGGTTGTCTTCGTTGTTTATTCGATGACTCATATATATATATTAGCAATAATAACAAAGAAATATCAGAACAGGATCTTAAATGATTGGGCCCCTCACTTCACCCGACCACTGTTTGTTTTGCTTTTATTTTTACTACCAAGAAACTAAGTAAAAATAAATTAACCCGGGCAAATCAGGGTCCAGGACGAGTTGTTTCTCTAAAGGTAAACACGTAAAGCACCTTCTAGATCACCGTAAAAAAAATCTCTTTCTTATCTCTGCACTGACGTCATCTGTTCTCTCTCTCTCTCTCTCTCTCTCTCTCTCTCTCTCTCTCTCTTCTCTCCCCTCTCTCTGTGTACTGACGCCCTCTCCCTCTCTCGTGCACTGACGTCATCTCTCTCTCTGTGCACTGACGTCATCTCTCTCTCTCTCTCTGTACTGACGCCATCTCCCTCTCTCTGTGCACTGACGTCATCTCTCTCCTCTCTCTGTGCACTGACGTCATCTCCCTCTCTCTGTGCACTGACGTCATATCTCTCTCTCTCTCTCTCTCTGTACTGACGCCATCTCCCTCTCTCTGTGCACTGACGTCATCTCTCTCTCTCTCTCTCTGTACTGACGCCATCTCCCTCTCTCTGTGCACTGACGTCATCTCTCTCCCTCTGTCTGTGCACTGACGCCATCTCCCTCTCTCTGTGCACTGACGTCATCTCCCTCTCTCTGTGCACTGACGTCATCTCTCTCTCTCTCTCTGTACTGACGCCATCTCCCTCTCTCTGTGCACTGACGTCATCTCTCTCTCTGTACTGACGCATCTCCCTCTCTGTGCACTGACGTCATCTCTCTCTCTCTCTCTGTACGACGCCCTCCCTCTCTCTGTGCACTGACGTCATCTCTCTCTCTCTCTGTACTGACGCCATCTCCCTCTCTCTGTGCACTGACGTCATCTCTCTCTCTCTGTACTGACGCCATCTCCCTCTCTCTGTGCACTGACGTCATCTCTCTCTCTCTGTACTGACGCCATCTCCCTCTCTCTGTGCACTGACGTCATCTCTCTCTCTCTCTGTACGACGCATCTCCCTCTCTCTGTGCACTGACGTCATCTCTCTCTCTCTTCTGTACTGACGCCATCTCCCTCTCTCTGTGCACTGGCGTCATCTCTCTCCTCTCTCTCTCTCTCTCTCTTCTCTCTCTCTCTCTCTCTCTCTCTCTCTCTCTCTCTCTCTCTCTCTCTCTCTCTGAATTTCTTCGTACTTTTCATCCTAAAGATTCTAGTTCTGTTGGTTTTTGATTTTGCCCTGTTTGTTTATGTTTCTTTTTATTTTTAGATAATTACTGCCGACCAGATTAAATAATTTTGCCCTTTATTTGATAACTCAGTAAAGATAGGAAAGATACATTAACTGGACTGACCGATACAGATCAAGCCCGCATAAAAGTTCCTGACAGATTAAATAAGTTAATTTACAATTTCTAAAAAGTGCGTTGTTTTGTCGCTTTCCCTTTTAAAATAACTTGTCGACATCATCGTGTTCTAAGATAGTTTTAATACCTTTCGAACAAGTACAGGCGATGCCGGGGTTCTACCGTCAAGGAGACCGTAGACAACTTGACGCTGTATCGCCCGTTTTTACGTCATAGTTGTGCCAGACGGTGCACTGTATGTGACGTACGTGCGGACTTCATCTTTATCTGTGAAAAACAAACAAAAAGGAAAAACGTTTAATAAATTATCGCTTACATGCTTCTATAATTTGTGTAGGGTTGAAACCAAGTAAATAACGTCTGGGTCTTCAGTGGCGACCTCTTGATCATGGTTGTCCACTTCTGCCGTGTTGGCGACTTCGTTTCTTCTCCGCCTTTTTAAATAGGACGGACCTTTCCAGTGCCTGTACCCGTCAAACATCCGGGTTTTCTCCCACCTCTAATAGGGGCAGTGGCTGTTGGTCGCGTTGTTATGTCGCTCTTAGCTGGAATGTACCTGTTCCACGCTATTCTTTGCTCCTTTCGTTTAGTGTTCCGGGTTAGGACTATCAGTTTGCGTTCGACAGGTAAAAGGTGAAAGAAGAGCTGAAACAACAGAGACACTCGACTACTGTGATAATATGTGTGTAGTGTGTATACACACACACACACACACACACACACACACACACACACACCACACACACACACACACACACACCACACAGGTCGAGAAGCAAATCTAGTACTTTAAAGGGAGGAGACAGACAGAAGAAGTTTCCAATTAAAAATTGTCTCCGTATGCGTGTGAAATCAAGAGTGTAACACCATAAAACAAGCAGAACTGATCCCGAGGCGCAGCTTTAAGAGCCACACGTCATGATTCCTTATTGAATATCGACAGAAAACATTCCACACTAGTCGATTACGGCGCTAAGCAATAGAGCTACTATGCATCGGTATCGATCTAGTGTTTCGTAGTATTTGCTGGTCTGTCGGAAACAGCCGCAGTCAAGAAAAAAAAAATATATATATATACACGGGTATTTATTATTCTGAGTCCGGAGTTACGGGGCATGCATGATATATGGTCGTATTCCCGATCGAAAAGGGTCAACAGTACGTACGTCACCGAGAGCCCGGACAAACCGGCTGATTGATGCGAACCGAGCTGGACGTATACACAGAAGTCTTCTTCAGCCGAGCCCTTCACCTCCGCTCGTTTACGGCTATTCCCCGGAGCGATAAAATTAATAGGTGGACAGAAATAGAATCGCGCTGTTTTACAGAGGCGAACGCTTTAAGTGCGCGGAGACAGCTGTGTCTGAAGACTATCAGGTATAAGAATGACCCTCCGCTACCGGTCGTCAGGGATAGAGGGCGGGGCGCCTGGCAGCTCATGGGAAATGAAACCAGTCACGGGGCCTGGTCGGTTTGCAGCCACAATTAAGGTGGGGATAGATACTGCGGCATTTTGTCGAAATTCTAAAATAAAATTGGGAAACAGTAAAATAATTCTGAAAAATTAAGTGATCAGGGGGAGGCATTTACGAGTTAATAAATAAACGGATCGCCAAATTTGCCAGCCACAAGCTGATGTCTGAAAAAAGAGACTTAAATAACCCTTTAAATAAAAGTGATTATTATTATTATTATTTATTATTATTATTATTATTATTATTATTATTATATTATTATTATTAGTTAACTAAATCGTTACGTTTAAGAGAATTATAGTAAATGTAAACTTTTGAAACGTTCGTGGGCGACACCAGAACTCTCCTGTCAAAAAGAGCGCAAACGATTTTGTTCAGAGAGGCGTCATAGTTGTGCACAGACCTGTATCGCTCATTCGTGCCATAATCTGTGGAAGTTTCCACCATTACGTCTTTTTTAGCAACTAAAAAAAAAAAAAAAAAAACCAGAAGAAAATCTGTCACAAAAGCACGAGTTATCGGTGTCCTGGGTACAGACAGATACGGGTAATATAATAATATGTCATTAATACTTTGAATTACGCAGCAGGTAGGTTTTTTTTTCTTCTTTTTCTTTCCTCTGTTAGTAATTTTAGCTCAGTAATAATAATCCCCAGCCACGCCGAAAGTTTTGCACAGCCTAGAAATTTAAGAAAGCGTATCTCCACATCAGGCTCACATCCTTGTCGCTGTGTCTGAATGGCTGCTTTTGGAACACTTCTCTAACGGACACCCCGGCGGCCGCCGAGGCTAAGTTCCGGCATGGACTTGGCTAGGTTAGCGTAACCTTATTAAACCAGTCTGGCAGCCTTAATCCAACGTTACCAAATACAGGATTATTTTTTAAAATTTTTTATTCCAGGATGACGCCAAACCGCTGTATCCTGGAACTGCGAACTCCAGGTTGTTTTTCTTTTTCTCCATTAATCCTGCTGTCGACCTCGGCTTCGCGTTAACTATCCATTTCCAGCCCGTCTGGCAAACAAAGCCGGGCCATCTTTTGTATAAGGCAACTTTATTTATCATCAGACTAGAAAATCTTGAAAACCGTTAGATCTGGTCGCGCTCTTTTCTTAATTTGCAGCCTCTCGCTTGTGTGAGTCAATTCTGCCGCTTGGCGGCGAGACCTTACAAAGGGAGAGAAAGGGGATATTGACCAATGCGTCATGGCCGAATCTCTAGAACTCAATCCGCATTTAACTAATATAAATGTGCAGGAAAGGAAATCCGTGTACGTAATTAGCTTCCTGAAAATTACATCATAAAGACATTATTAATTATTCCAACTAACAGCCTCTGGTTCATATGCCAAAGACATGGTCGATAAATGAAGCAGGTTATTAATTCGAGAACGCTTTACTTAGAGTTGGTTGTTGTTGTTGTTGTTGTTTTTTAATTACCGGTTTTCCACCGTGTATTACATTAATTTATATTTTGCTTCTTTTTATGTCCTGAATTATTACCAGCCAAAGAATTCATCCGTCGGTAGTTAGACGCTGTGATTTTATGAAAAGCAAACAGTTTAAAAGTTGACAACTGTTGATAACAGAGTAAAATAAGAAATAAAAGATGTTTCCCGCTTAAGATAACAAGAAATGAGTAATAAAAGCTGCAAGAAAATTAATAATATTTTATATATATATTTTTTTTAAGAAAAAAACAAACTTTTCGATTAATAATAGATATGGACATTTCGGGATATCGTTTCTATCCTAAAGATTTCAGTAGTCTAGTGGTAGACGGCTGGAGCCCCAAGATCGAATCCCGATCGGGACTGGCTCGCTTTGACACACCTCCCTAGTATGGCCTCTTCTCGATCTTCTTGAACATCCGCGCATCCACTGTTTCCTGCCACATCTCGAAATAGTTTTAATAGAGTCTTCCGGGTACACGTGCCAGGGGTAAAGTACTTTTGACTGGCTCGCGCCTCGACCAACGGTGAATGACCTCCAACCATACCTAGGTAACTACTCACCTGGTCGTCGCTGTGAGACGTTTTTAGACACCAACGGTCGAGACGGAATTTGTCGGCTGAGGAAAATGGCGGCTTCCGTCCTACTCAATGATGACCGCTGTTTCGACTCGGAAAACACTGTAAAGAGAATCGCAGAATGAAGTGACACCAGACTTGCTGAAGCAAAGAAATATTATTTACTTAACAGACTTCAGTATTAAACCATAGCAAACATCGGCATCTATCCCTAACGAATCTCAAACGTGTTTTACCTGAGACCTGACACCTACGTTTTTGATTGCATTTGCTACTCACGTCGACAAATCGACAAAGAACGCACCTGTCTACCCATTCTTTCTTAAATGTACTTATTCACTCAGCTTTCACGTTTGAATTCTTTGAACTTACTAATATATTATCATTTAAAATTACGGAAAAGCACAGTTATAGCACATTCCATATTACGTAGTAAACGATAGTCATTACAAGCAATTATACTTCATTTGATTATCAAATATTGCAACATTTTTAATGCAGGTACTTAGAAACTAAAGGTGTGTGTGTGTGTGTGTGACTTGGTCATGATTGTGGACAAGTAAAATAATTTATCAAGTACAAAGACAGATAGTTATATGAAAAGTTTGGTGTAACAAAAGTTTACTCCTTTTATATATAACTATATGCACTAATATATCGATTTATCGATTTATCTATGTAGGATTTTTTTGAGGAGCCGACAATTGTGGCTGTCAGTGTATTTTTAAAATTTTACAATTAAAAATGATAGTGATATATAAAACAAGTGATAGAGTCACCTGAAATATTTTGAACTAAAAAAGATCTACGTTCATTACCAACGACGGAAAACTTAAAGGGAAAATCCCTGTGGTATAAACTTCATTCCGGGAATAAGAATTTAAATATATATATTATAGATCGTTTTATACTGTAAGTGTAAACTAGTGAGCGGGTAATAATTTGCAGAGATGTAGGATTCTTGGTTTAAATTAGTTGGCAGGCGAGATGTTAAAGCGCCTTCTCTCTTTGGTTTGGACCAGATGGTCTTGTGGCAAGTAGAATTGACGGTAACCTATAGTGTACTGTACACCACTGAAGAGTTTTTAAAATTCCACTGGTTGCACTTCTTTTAGAGTGTGCAGAACAGGCGTGGAATTATCTTACAAGGGCTTGGGGTTAATGACAGGCGTTTGTTGTTGTTTGATCTTTAGATGTGAATAAACAGTCCAGAGCCATCAGTCGCCCGGTGGGGCTTATGGACGTCTTACCCCCCAAGAGAGGGTGTCGCAATGAAAGCATCGATATTTTCTAGTAAAAAGCATTTTAATTGTGTCGTTAAGGGTTATGGGTATGAGAGAAATGGAACTTTAAAACTTTAAATACCACCCGTTGTTCTAACAGCTGTTTAGTGAACCTCCGAGTGCTTCTTACTTGGACTTTACAACAACAACGAAAAGAAAAGACAACAATAAATCGCATCGCTTTCGTGTAGTTAGTTAAGCCGGCTGATCTTCTCCACAGGTAACGTCAAAGACGGACACCTGGCGGCCGGTGGCCAGTAGGTAGGGAGCTGGGCTGCCAAGAACGAGGGCACCAGTACGGCTCTCGGCCGGCTTGGCGTACATCGCTGTGGTATGATTTACTCTCCAAACAAAGAAAACAGGAGGATAGCTTAAACAATCCTTTCCGATAACTGTTTGTTCGGTTGAGCTAGCAGGCCGGCGTAACGACACCATGCCACTTAGCAAAGTGGGTTTCGTAAAGCAAACTGTTTTTTTTTAAAAAGAGACAAAATATCGGATGTAATTTTTTCAAGCGTGATTGCATTCGCGTCCCGAATATTTCTGCCCGCTGATCTAGCCACTGCCAAAGAAATCCATGCTGCTGTCTGACCAATCGGGAATCGTCCATCGCTGTCACAACGGAACCAGTCAGTTCTTAATCGTCGCGTCCCTGTGTCCGTCCACCTTTCGCCAATAACCAGTCATCTTTCAACTATTAAATCTAGTTGTTTTTGTTTAACCCCTCCCCCACCTGTCTTTACGGTCCACAATTCGGTTAATATCCCAAAACACCGTGAAATAAGTTGCTTTTTGTATAGTGCAGTTTCATATTTTCTTATTAGCCAACTCTATATTTTCTGTCATTTCCAAAAACGAGATTTTTACTGATTCTATTATTTTTTTTTCTTTTCAAAAGTTACGTAAATCTACAACAATAATGACAGGTACACGAGTAGTAAAAGCCGGTTTGTTCAGTCTTGTTACGTCTGTGCGCGCAACTTCAGACGCTTCTTCTCGCAACCGTGAATAAATTGTGTCTTTCCAGTTAAAAAAAAATATTCTATACGCGTCAAGAGAAGATATATGAAAAACCGGTAAGTAATCAATTCGAGAAAAGATAGTGCAAAAAATTCCTCTGAACCGTTACGATCTGATGTACTTTTCAGATTAAGTTGCGTGGACGGTTCGCAAACTCACCGGTCTCTACAATTATTGTATGTCTCTATTTTTTTCTTCTTTTGACAGTTAATAATAAGAGTCTGATGAATTTTATGTAAAAGTCTTAATTGATTGCGCGCTAAACCATTTACGATAACACGTGGTTATTCGCATACTGTATAAACCTGCTTGCTTTTCCCATTCTTTTATCCTGCAGACTTTAGTGCAAACTGACTCTACAGTTCTGCTACCGCTGTTTTGTTTTTCCGATTACCAAACTTCTGTTTTTTGTATTCAGCCAATTTCTTAAAAAAAAAAAAACCCAACGCTGATGTCTGCCTCAGGGTTTTGTGCCAACAACAATGCGCCTATTAACTTGCAATGATACTTCGAAAGATTAACCCGAGAGTTTATCCAATTTAATACAAACGCCAAGATTTGGTTGAATAGCCATTCGTGTGACAAAAAAGTAAAATCTGTTGATTTTTTTTTTTGGTTTAGTGTAGAAAATGTAGCATTTAAAAGAAGAAGGAGAAAAAAAGCGAAAACATTTGAAGTAATTTTCCCTCTAGATTCCTTCACTGGCGCCCGAGGGATCTCCCCCTGATTCTTAATCTACAAGTCAAAGGCAAAGATTCAGCTAAGAGTAAAACAGAATCAGAAATACCCATTTCAAAATACCGATTCCGTCTTTAGTTGGCCTCCATTCACACTTTGGATCTATTTAAAGCGAACTGAAGGAATAAAAACAATAATAATTTACTAGTTCGTCTGTCAGGAAATTAATACCAGACTAAATGTGCTACGAGTTTGGAAGGCATTAATTATAAGGGAAAATCCATTTTTTCGGAGAGTCCCGGAGCTTTTATCACTCTCTACTCGTTAACATCAGTAGCATCACTGTTACTCGACAGGTAGCAGCCATAGCCATTGCAAATGATACACACACACAAACAACTTCATGTTGAAACAGAGAGGCTGACAAAGTTCCTCACAATGGTCGGAATGTGAGACTGTCAACAGGAAGCACACCTGAAAAAAAAAAAGTGCCGCCAGAAAATGGAAATTGCGCGGAAAAATTAACGCTATTTCTTTTTTGGATTCGTTCTGTTATTTACACTACAAATTGTTACTGTTTATTTGAATATAATCACAGATTTGTTTGGATAATGTTGTTGTTGTTGTTTTTTCTTTCTGTAAATGATTATGAGGCCGTTACTTTCAGCGCCCCCTAGTGTGTAAAATAGGTGACAGTTATCGGCGCTAGTATATGCGACCTTAAAGTTCTGGAAATGAGCAAATATCATGAAAATGCCCAATAAATCGCGATAACTCTTTTCCGTCCGCTGTTAATCCGCCGTTTATTTGCAGCTTCTCCTCCTCCGAACTTCGTGTCCAGAAGCCGTACTTTATTCAGGGGAGGTCACTGAGGATTTATTACAATCTAATCAGTTTTTCGAACCCCGGAATGTAAAACATTTCGTTCAGTCCATTTAGCAGAAAGTGATTTTTAGGGAAATTCCGAGGACGGTTAAGGTCTCCACGTATAAGCATGCCGGGTGCGAATGGTTGATCTCAAAGAGGGCGCTACGGAAACCTCTCTACCTGAGGGCGTCGCTTCAAAGGTTTTGCGTGTCGGGGCGAGAGCTGCGAGAGAAGTTCGCGAAGTTTAGGCGCAACAGACCTGGGAAAGAAGCCGGAATTCAAAACAACGTAACACGCCCCGCCAACACGTGACCGCGAGTACAGCGTGTTTCCTTATTCACGCACCAGTTCCCCCCTTTCCTATGATTAAATTTACAGGTCTCTAAAGGTGTAGTGAAGTTGTATAGACGCGGATTCAGCGAAATGAGTCAATCAGCTGTCTAATAACAGTTTTGCCTCACTCTCCACTTTTCTTTTTTTTTTCTAGTGCGAAGTTCAACGGCTTAAGTTCCGTCGGTCTGCAGAACTTTAAACAACTATCCCGACAGGGTCACGACGCACGCATGTTATGTAACGGCTACAGAATAATGAACCCTAAATAATTATAGGAGAAACTATCCAAGCACAGGAGGGGGCTTTATTCACGCAAATTACAATGTTCACTTTATTTATTAGCGTTATTAGTGACTGCAAATGGATCCCTCCACAAATAGTGCGTCGAAACAGTTCTTCCCTACAGAGGGCGTGTGGCCACGTGACGACGCTGAGTCTAACGTCAGCTATGCGAGTGTAAAAATGGTGGCCTTTACATTTCAAGAGTGGGAGCAAGGACACTGAGGTCGAGCCATGACTAGCCAGCTGCCGACTGCTGTCACACACGACAACAAATTACGTGTGGCTGAACTCATTCGAACTCTCCGAGTTTTTTTTCAGGTATTTCCACGTGGTGTCATGTTTAGCGGTTTTCCTGTCATTAATTAGCGCTCGTTACTTTTGCTACATGCGCGCGCACGCGCGCACTCACAAAACACAACACACTCTCTCTCTCTCTTTCTTTCTCTCTCTCCAGAGCTCTCTCCTCTCCAGCGCTATCCACTCGCTCTCTAGCTCCATCTCTCGCACACCAACACATCTGCAGCTCTCTCCTCTCATCTCTCTCAACTCTCTCTCTCACACCAAATCTCTATAGATCTCTCATCTCGATCAAACATCTCTCTCTCTCTCTCTCTCGATCTCTCTCCTCTCTCTCGCTCTACCATCTATCTCTTCTCTCTCTCTCACTACTCCCTCTCTTCATCTCTATCCACCTCTCTCTCTCTCTCTCTCTCTCTCGCTCTCTCTCTCCATCTCCACCTCTCTCTCTCTCTCTTTCTGCCTTTTTTTTTTAAAATATGTATTTACTTTGTTTATACATAATTTGGAAAACTGCAGCTGGAGTCAAAACTCGGCATCATTAGTCGTCTTCTTTTTTAAAACCCCATTCGCTCGGATTCCTCACAAATATGCAAATTTCAAAATTACTTATATGGTAAGTACTATACTTTTAGCTGTTTTTAATGCCATTCGGTATCTATCATTGTTACCATTTGTTCACTGTTTACTCCTCATCGGTTTGAAGACACCCTGAATCGCTACTATATATGGATATACACTGAGAAAGAGATCTGAACTAGAATTAGAATTAAACATTTAATTTAATACTAAAACTATAATAATAGTAATGATGTAGCAGTGTTAGTAACGGAATGCGGGGTGTGGCCGTCGCTCGGGTTGACTGGCTGCTTGTATTCACTGAGAGGTGGGAATTATTCACACGCTTCAGCAGGTCACACTCAGCACAAGGAGGACCGACTTAAGCCGGATTTAGGGAGCGACCCGGACGTAAATGAAAAGAAAGAGACTCATCACCGTTACCACGTGACGCGGAGGCAAGCGTACTCTCGAGTCCACCTAAGCTGTGTCCGCCTGAGCTCCAGTGAGCTCTCTCAGCGCCAGCTCGTTTTCGCGTTCTTTTAACTACTCGAGAACGGTGCCCTATGACTGAATGCTGTTTTCCTCGTCGACTCGATCTGCGGCGTATGCGACCTCGTGAAGCTCTCAAGGGCCAGTCTCACGATCGACGGCATTGTTCAACATCGCGGTCAAGTGAAATGCTCAGGGAGTCCCAGCCCCCAACCAACCCGGGCCCTATCGGCAGCAGAAACCGAAAGTACACCGTCCCGAACAAGCGACGAGTACAGCAACAGAGGAACAGGAGGACACATAGCTCCAGGCCGGCATTGCGGCCGAACACCCGAGTTTACTGAGCCTCTGTGTGCTGTACATTGGGGGAATAATACGTCGAACAAAACTAAATCGTAAACTCCGGTGTCTTCCCTGAACGATGAGCATCTCAGTCCACGATGGCGTGACGAGTATATAAGAGAAAGACTTCAGACTATAATACTGTGTCTCTTCAGGGTGAACCCAGTCAGTGATGTTGTCTCAGAAATATAAACACCGCAGTCTGTTCTGCTGTCACCTTAAAATTATAAACAGTCCAGTCTGACATCGACTTCTTAAAAACTATGAGTTACTAATAAAATGGCAAAGATTTCATTAATTTGGTGAACTCATATGTTTTAATAACTGAAATAAACAGAACAAATCTACTACTACTACTACTACTACTACTACTACTACTACTATACTACTATACTACTACTACTAATAGTAATAATAATAATAATAATAATAATAATAATAATAATATAATAATGGGGACGTTATTCAATTGAAAAAAAATAAGTGGGGTAATTAGCGAATCGCATAAAAAATTAGGAGATGTAAAGAAACAAGAAAACTAGAACCTGCTACTTTGCTATATGATGCCATATGTAAAGTTACAAATGTAGTAAAGGATTATCCAATAGAGACTTTTGTGTGCATCTGTAAAATAGCCAAAAGATTACAGAGACTTCCGGGATGTCGATCTATCGGTGACGGAAAAATCTCTGGTAGATGACGTAAATAAATATAACGAAATTAATGAAGGTCAGTACAGAAGACTGAACAAATATATTAATAAGGCCATTAATGTAAATTATTCAAATTAATGGAGTAATGTTGCTCGTTAATGTCTGCATATATATATATATATCTTTTTTAAATAATTGACGACATCCTGTTCTTTCTTTGCATTTGTTAACTGCCACAAATACGCGCATGCGCGCTTCCTCCGTGACTTCACCATTACGCTGCAATCTACTGGTTCCATGGCCCTAATAACTAGACGATATCATGGCTACTCGCTGGTTTTTTTTGTTGTTTTTTTTTTTTGTTCAAATGATGGAGCGTCGACAAGAAACCGGAAGCTGCCATCATCATCTTCTATGGTAATGCAAGTTGCTTTCCCTTGTCGCTTTAACTACGGTCACGTGAGGGGAGGATAGGAGGGCGCAATTCCCAGCCACCTGTCCAGTCTCCGCGATGTCAGCGACAGAGAAATATTCATAGCCGTCGTCGTCGGGTTGGGGGGAAGGCGACATAAAGTTTCTGTTAAATCTCTTTATAGCAATGTCCCATACATTCCTAGCCACACGGACCCCGCCATCTTAGACCCGCCGCGGTCAATCACGCCATCCGCCCAGTCCAAGGGAGATCGGACATTCCGTCTGGGCTGAAATAGTGACAGCGGACATCAGGTTCCGACCGGAGCCTTCGCCTCTTGCACCAACGCAGCAGCTTCGTCCGAATGCCATCATCGCTGCCGTTCGTGATTAGACTTTCTCGCTTTATTTGAAAGTAAGTGCCAGTTCTTCTACCATCTTACGACTCTGGTACTTCAGGAGGTAAACTTGCTGGAGCTAATTCTACTTAAAGAATACACTACATTTTAGTTTTTTCTCACGCAAGTACATCGCCTCGGAAACAATAAAACCCCAGATTTTTAGAAGATAAAACGAAGAGAGAGGTCTGTTACCAATGGAAACAGGATGCAGATGGCTGGCAATAAACTTTCTTGAATTTGAAGTTTAAAATCCGAACAAGATGTGGTCAGCCTTTCCTTTCGTCATTCAGAACAAATTTGTGATTTAATTAAAGGAAATAGTGACCAAAATTCTTTACTTTGCCGAACGGATGCGACGCCAACCTTTCGCTGATGCACTAGACGTCCTTCGCGTAAGCGGCCTCACGAGACCGCCATCCAACTAGGCAGGCAGTGCGCGCCATCTGTCGGGCAACGTATCCTGTCGACAAGAATAAGCAACCCGGTCGCGCCGGCTTTGGGCAAGACTGCGCTCCCCCAGGCGGCGTTCGCACTGAAGACGGCACTGCCGTGGGCCGCGACATCGCGACCGGTGAGCGGCGATGCGATTTACCAAGACGAGGCACCTGGAGTTCTTATTAAACGTTTAACAGTCAGAAACAGGAGCTCTTGGCGTCTTCGGTTCACCGGCGACTGGCAGAACTTACTGACTTTTCTGGCTCTAAAGTTAACTCTTGAGAGTTCCTGCTATGCGTATTACAAGACGCCTGCCTATCCGTAATAAAGCCGTGTTTATTTGTTCCTTTGCCTTTGTCTTTCTAATTAATAACTTTAAACGAAAGGAATGTCACACCTGTTAAAATTCTCGCAGATTTAAGGAACCGATCCCCGTACAAGTATAAGAATTTGATCTGCATTCAATCAACCGGTGAAATCTGAACACTTATCAAAACTGATATATACAGCTACAAAGAACTTATTCTTTAAACAATTATGGAAGATTTGTATAACTATAAGGTGAAATCTATACATCTGTAGGAACTGATCCTGTAATTAATCAAAGAACTTTGATAATTATAAGAAATTGATCCTGTATCCAACCGGAGAAGTCTGTACGGCTAAGAGATTTATCGTCACGCCAAACGGTGAAATCGGTACATTAATTTCAAAAAATTGATCTTCCACATCAATTTATTACTCAATGGAATAGCAGTTATGCAGACGCAGCGCTGATAAGTCAATACAATCAATATGTTTTCTAATTTTTTGTCGATGTCATAGTTCTAAAGAATGAATTTTTGGGGTTTTGATTTGTTATTTGTTTGATTTTTGCTTAAGTCTTAAATGCTACTTCGCCGTTTCTAATAAGCTGCCTAAACTATCTGAGAAATGTCGGCTCTAATGGTCGATTATTTATCAGAAATCAGGCAAAGTTTCCATCAGTTGCGCGGAAACCAACCGGAAATGAGATTTTATAAAACCGTGTTGTCACGGAGACTGTCAGAGTTCTGATAAAACCGGACCAGCAAATCAATTTTCTGAAATATGCTAAGGCGATTTAATAAGCAGAAAGACTTGTTTTATTGTCTCATCGAATGTAAAATTGAGCGGATTCTGCCAGAAAACCTGAGCGTTTTTTTCCGCTTCCATCGATATCAAAATTCAACACTAAAAACTACGTACATCACCCTGAGGCTGTGATTGACGCCTCACTAGCCAGAGTTTATCATTCTCAGGCATTTTCCCAGTCGATAACACAAGCTGCGTAATCGAAACCAATTGAATCAGAGCCCCAACTGCATGATGGGTATTCACGAATGAGTTATTTGCCTTAATTTAACTTGCAACGTCATAAAAGAACTCTTTCTCTTCAAAACGTAATTTCAGCAGATAAAAATGCAATGCGTCCAGATGCCAGGCTCTCTCTCTCTCTCTCTGTACTGACGCCATCTCTCTCTCTCTCTCTCTCTCTCTCTCTCTCTCCTTCATTCATCTTCATCTCTCTCTGTATGACGCCATCTCTCTCTCTCTCTCTCTCTTCTCTCTCTTCTCTATCTCTCTCTCTCTCTCTCTCTCTCTCTCTCTCTCTCTCTCTCTTCATCTCTCATCTCTCTCTGTACTGACGCCATCTCTCTCTCTCTCTCTCTCTCGCTCTCTCTCTCTCTCTCTTCATCTCTTCATCTCTCTCTGTACTGACGCCATCTCTCTCTCTCTCTCTCTCTCTGTACTGACGCCATCATCTCTCTCTCTCTCTTCTTCATCTCTCTCTGTGCTGACGCCATCTCTCTCTCTCTCTCTCATCTCTCTCTGTACTGACGTCATCTCTCTCTCTCTCTCTCTCTCTCTCTCTCTCTCTGGCTGATTGTTTTCTTCTCATATATTTGACATTTTTCTATTTCGGTAATTCCCATGCTCTTCAATATGTTAAAATCAGACATTTATTATGCAAATTCAGCAAGTTTAATTTGACTTTATCAAGCATAATTTTTTTTTAAAAAAATGTTGAGGTGATGGAAACCTTTGGTCACGGCTGTACTTAAAACGTCACCGATTGATGAAACCTTTTCCGGTTCCGTTGTTACTACCCTTTCCAACCTCGTTCGCCGCTTTCCCCTGGTGGTAGGGGAAGACCCACTGAAGCGTGATTAACGTGCATCTATCATCCAGATTTAAAAGAGATGAGTTACTCTGATAAAGTCAGCTTAGCTCGATCCTGGAATTCACCGCCAAACGTTCGCAATCCGTCTTCTGGAATTGTACAAAAATACTGCATGTACATAAAGCGAACCTACCCACGTGTCTGTTTAACTCGCGGATGGTAGCATCTTTAGGAAAAACACGTTTAGAATTCATCACAAAAGATACTATTATTGTACTAAAACTAATACATAGATTATACTATCGTTTAAAAGCTTTGGAGCAGTTTGGTTGTAGGGCGTACCCCGGGGTCTGGCAAGGACCACGCGGTAACCTTAAAGGTTATAAATACCTTCTCTTATGAATCTCTGCTTCGGTGTTCGACTGTGGGGGTGAGGAGTCGAGACTTCGCTTAGTTTGGCACTAACGACTTTTCTGTAAAGGGGGAGACAACCCCGTTGTTAATTCCAATCGTCAACCCGAGAGACTTTCGTTGTTTGCTTTTTTGCCCTGAGAGATTTTCCTTTTGGACTTAAAATTAAATCCGGACGGAGAACAAATACACTGAGCAAAGCGAAGTAAGTCGGTGGCCCGGGAAAGGGGCAGCCCCACCCAAAATGCCCCCCCCCCGGAGGCGTACTCGCTCACAAGCCAGCCGAAGAATATCCCGATTATCTTGAAAGAGAAAGAAGCGCAATGAGAGCAGAACAGGTAGAAGTTATATATATATATTGAAATCCACTTCATATTCACTCCGAAACCGCAAAGGCGAGGCGAAGTTGTCATACGGCTTTAAGACGAGAAGATCGTAGAATTCCGATCGGGTTCGAAAAGGTGCGATCAGCTTCACAGGGAGGATGGGGGAGAATAAATGTAGTCGGGTCTGAAACAGGGACTCCAAACGGCCACGAACTCACCTGTCTTCGTCTCCAGTAAGGTAATGATCTCATTAAAGCCGTCCGCTCGATAGTATTCAGTCTCCACATGAATCAAAAGTGGTGTACAGCAGAAAAAACGGATTTTATTTTTAATTATATAATTGTAAAAAAAAAGGGGTAAATTAGTCATTTAGTAATAAAGAACTGTTAGCTTTAGTCCGTGCTCTCCGAGACAGGGTAGTAGTCCGGAGAAGTGATTCCCGCCCACTTCTCGTGGATTTAAAAAAGACTCCCTGGAATAGATGCTCCAGTTCTTTAAAGAAAAACACAACAGGTGAAGGTTGTACTGAAAATAACGAGCCCTACTAGATTACAGGAAAGCCAACCTGAGATTCCATTCACGGAACATATAAACGAGATGCTGCTTCTGATCGTTGACGTCAGTTGTGTCACGCTCTGTATTCCGCAGTGCGGTAGCCGATACGAAAGGAGCCTAACCAGAGATCCCTGTCTCTCCCAACCCCCCCAAAAAGGGCTCCTGTCTGACTGCAGGATTGGTTGGTGAGTCTAACATCAGTTATGCTGGTGAGGAAAGATGGTTTATGCATTTCGGCAGCAGCCGGGTCATCAAGTGCTTCAGCACGACCTTCGTATATCAGATTTCGCTTTTCCAAGAATGATTGCTGAAGGAGTTTCTAAAAAAAAAAACAAAACGGGATGTAAATCCTCCGAAATAAAAGACACGAAACTTTCCCATTTTTATTACGATTTTGACCAAACTTTGCAATTTAATAAAACTATTGAAAAATAGTTTGTATTTTCCATCTGTTGCGCATTCGGTCATCAGCGGAGCTAACACGGTAACCAGTTCGTCAAAGTTATGATATGTAACAACTGCGCTCCAAATTTTAATTTTAAAAAGTAATTTCCCCCCAATATTTCAGATGTCTGGCTATCTGAACCTTCCTCCGGGTGCTTCGCCACCTGCCTGAGAGAACGTCTCAAACTCAGCTAGCTAACGGACGGCAGCTGGGTTCTTGGTGTAAATTCTCCATTCAAACGCGTTTTCCTTGTTCTTTTCCCCTAAATTTTAAGAAACTAGCAGAGGGTTTAGGTTGTTTCTCCCGTCAGTCAGCAGATGGCGGAGTTAGCGGTTAAAAAAAGCGAGGGATCCGACCGACTTCGTAGTGCAAAACACCTACAACGTTTTTAAAGGAACTCTCCTGGAATAATGAAAATGTTGTTGTACATTTATTCAAACTCATGTATGTGTGTGTGTTTATGTGTGTACGGGTGTGCGTGCGGGTGTGTGTATGGATGTGTGTGTGCGTTTGTGTGTGGTGTGTGCATGGATGTGTGTTTGTGTGTGTACGAGTGTGTGTGCGTTTGTGTGTGGTGTGTGTATGGATGTGTGTGTGTGCGTTTGTGTGTGGTGTGTGCATGGATGTGTGTTTGTGTGTGTACGAGTGTGTGTGCGTTTGTGTGTGGTGTGTGTATGGATGTGTGTGTGTGTGTGTGTTTGGTTGTACGGGTATGTGTATGGATGCGTGTGTATGGGTGTGTGTGTATGGGTGTGTGTTGGTGTGTGTATGTGTGTGTATGTGTGTGTATGGGTGTGTGTGCGTTTGTGTGTGGTTGGTGTATGGATGTGTGTATGGGTGTGTGTGGGTGTTGTGTATGTGTGTATGGGTGTGTGTGTATGTGTGTGTGTGTGTGTGTGTTTGGTTGTACGGGTATGTGTATGGATGCGTGTGTATGGGTGTGTGTTATGGGTGTGTGTGTATGTGTGTGGTGTGTGTATGGGTGTGTGTGCGTTTGTGTATGGATGTGTGTATGGGTGTGTATGGGTGTGTGTGTATGGTGTGTGTATGGGTTGTGTGTGTATGTGTGTGTGTGGGTGTGTGTATGTGTGTGTATGGGTGGTGTGTGTGTGATGTGTGTGTATGTGTGTGTGTGTGTGTGTATGGGTGTGTGTGCGTTTGTGTGTGGTGTGTGTATGGATGTGTGTATGGGTGTGTGTGGGTGTGTGTATGTGTGTGTATGGGTGTGTGCGTGTGTGTATGTGTGTGTATTTGTGTGTATGTGTGTATGGGTGTGTGTGCGTTTGTGTGTGGTGTGTGTATGGATGTGTGTATGGTGTGTGTGGGTGTGTGTATGTGTGTATGGTGTGTGTGTGTATGTGTGTATGGGTGTGTGTGTTGTGTTGTGTGTGTGTTGTTGGTTTTTACAGGGATGTAAACTTGTTATTGGTAAAAAGGTAAAAAAAAAGATAATAAAAATTATTGACTTTTCCTCAGACTCCTCACAGGACCGACTAAATGTAAGAGAACGCTATATGGTGTCCTGATTATGAGTCGCGCGCCTGGCACAAGCGAGCTGAACACCATTAACTATATCGGGGAGGGGGAGAAATCAGAGTACCCCGGAAAAACCACGCAGAAACCGGCCCAGAAGAGCGGGAGTCACATTATTACCCGGTGTCCGCTGCTGTCGTAGCAATCGAGCCGCCGATATTTACATCTGAAATGTTGAACAGTTATTATTATTTTTAAAATTTAATATTTAAAAGAAAATTTTTTTAAAAGTTCATAGCTGCATGAAAATATTAAAATTTCCCGCATTAAGTGAATTTTTCTTCCGCTTGAGCTTTGGAAAGAAAAGAAATCTATTAGAGGGGAAGTAATCAGTGGCTTCCGTGTTGATGGCGACTTCTCCCTGTGCAGATAGATGTCGCACCCTACCTCGCAGGCCTTCAGCAGGCCGCTTGTTGACGCCATGCTGTCGTTTTCCTATCTTACCTAAGCTGTATCGCAGACGGCGGATAAATGTAGTCTAAGTAAGTTTTTCTAGGAAATTTAAATTTCGCGGATAAAGATTCGCGCTGAAGATACTTCTTCCAGTTTTCTTTTCCATTCCATTTCAGAGAAAGGGTCGCTTGTTAATGAGGCCAGGGGCTCAGCGGCCGAATGCTGACGTACTAGCTGTCGACGTCTTCTGTTGTCCTCCTTCCGGCGGGCACTTCCGTTATAATAGCCCGCCTCGTGCCCGGTGTCGTTCTCTTCGAGTAGGAGGCTGGGAAGGAACAGTGCGAGACCCGAGCGAAAAGGCGAAATCTGCTCCTCCTAAATGTTCGCTCCCATCAAAGTATTTCACGAAATCTCGGTGGTTCCGCGATTACAGAGTAAAGTCCCAACCAACCAACCAACCAAAAGGGTGACTGACTACACGTCTTCATACAGCTCAGTAAACAAAGACTTGCTACTCGCCGGTGCTGTTGCTACATCAGACACCGCACACACGACACTTCACAACAGGTGTCCAAAATGCCCACCGTCAGCACCCACGCAAGGTCCGAGAAGAGGACGGCGCACAACGGCCTATTTTTTTCGCACGAGGGGCGGTTGAAGCACCGACTATTCTCTGATGGAGTTCCTGAATGCTAGGTAGCTGATTTCGCGGCGTGATCTGGAAAACATGGCAAATCTTCAACCGGTCTGCGTCGTTCCATCCGCGCGCCCCACCCCAACCAGTAGAGTGTTTATCTAAAAACACCCGTACATTTCTACCACACACCGAAAACACGTGATTTCAAGGATGTGCTTTCCACGGCACCGTCATTTGTGAGTTTCCGGATGAAGCCAGTTAATCCCCCAAAGACAGAATGGCCTTATAAGGTAGTGTATGAAAGCGTGCATATCTTTTTGGGACTCTCTGTGTTATCGGAATCTCAAGGCAATTTCAATTATCACGCGATTATTGTCTCTTTTGTGTTTGCTTGCAGCACTGACGTATCTGATATTCGGTATATATATATTTATGCCGAGTATTGGTATTTTTGGTGGCAGTTAACTTTGAAATTAGTCAGAGTTTCAAACCAGTGGAGCCTGGGAACTGTAAAAAACACCGTCTTTTGTTTCTTTGTGTAGCAACACAGACTTAAAGCGTCTACAAAACAAAACAATCACGAAACATTTTCTAGTTTGTCTGATTTTTTGGGGTTGAATTTTGTTATTGGCAGCATTTATGTCAAACCCGATCTATGTCACAGACAATATTGTGTGGATATTTATCAGTAAGTCTTGTCCTAAACTCTGGATTTCGACATCTTCATCATTAAAAAAGTCTCTTCCCAAATGTGTGCTTCCAAAGATCGCGAACATACCAGCAGCAGCAGACCTCTTAAAGCCTTTCAATGCGTCTGATATCCCTGAATAAATGTTCAACAGATTATCTTGCTTGTAGATGTCTATGAGAGTATCATTGGCTTGGTGATCAATGAGATCCATCTGATATATTTCACCTGAGTCTTCGATTCTGAAACATTATCATTTCCTTTACATGCTTATGGCAACCAACGAAACTCTTCTTGGAATTACTCTGCGATAGGTTCAGCGTTTCAATGTATCGTTCACCGCCGCACTGACTCTTTGTCGGATAAGAGTTCTTTACAGCAAGAGAAAAGTGAGAAAAGTTACCTTTACTTACCTGCTTGACAAAAATATTCATCTTTCCTACCTGTCAGGCGCCAGTTTTCCTTTACCCTGTAACCTGGGATTCAAATTGCTTAAATGCTCTGCTACGTCACATAAGAAGCTAAATCCAAAATCCTTTCGGGATCAGAAAGTGATCCCTTGACCTCTTCCTCACTCGCTGAGAAAAATATCAATTTTACGACAAAGAACAAAAAAAAAAAAATCGTCAGGTTCTTGCTTCCGTTAAATCACCTGACTTCAGCATGGCGTATTGCATCCCCACTACCTTAGACAAGAAATTCTGAAATTGGCGACGAATCAGGCAATGATGTCTGACAGTTTGCGCTCGATACAAAAACACTCATCGCTTTCCCAGCCAGAGCCTGTTGGTGGATGATGAAGTGCGCCGTCGGTTGTCACGCTTACCGACCGATCCCAACTCAGATCAAGCTTCTTCACGGATCCACTCACCTCCAAGAACAAGTCACACGCAGTCGCAGTCTTCCAAACTCTGTAGTACGCACAACTCTCACGTAATTCCAAAGTTGGAACCTAAGCCCGTGACATGAACCAGTAGCCGGGCGGCGTCTGATCTGTCGTCGCTCTCATCCAGTGCCAAAGAGAAATATTAAGAGTTTTCGGCGTTGTCATCTAGTGCGCTACGCAGTTCTCCTCCCCTGGTCTTTAGCGCGCCTGCTGATAGACACTCCCGGCTCAGGGTAGTTTAGCCACCTCACCAATGTGTCCAGTAGCCACGTCATAGCTGGTCCGCACAGACGGCGCCTCTTATTCGTTACACCATTAAAAAAAAAGCATTTTGCTGCAGATACACAGAAGATTACTTATATTGTTCGTTCGCCCCTTGGAATAATGAGAATTCATGGGATTCGTAATCCCACTTAACACTGTACTCTCTAAAAAAAAAAACCAGAGATACAGCACATCAACCAAATCGCTCTGTCCTCGCATAAAACCTTTTTTTTTAAAGGGGTCAATTGTCAATTTGGCAAATAATATAGACTTTTTGTAATTGAAAGGGTCGCTGGAATGTGGACCGGATACACATTTTCAGTTTTCAAGGGCGTACAAAGAAGTATTTTTGTTGTTGCTGGTTGTAGAATGTAACAGTTCGGTTGTTTTACTAAAGATAGACACAAATAGGAAACCTTCTGCAGCTATGTCCAGCGACGATAACCGACATTTCTGCCTAAAATTTGTTTCGAAAAGTGGAATTTGGCCCCTTTCCTTATTCTATTACATTTATGAGATTTGGTTTAAGTAAGCATGGCTCAGTAATCAAGTAAAAGCTAAATAAGGGCATGTACTTGGCACCCCTGACCAATCCATAACCCAATTCCCCCTTCGACCAGTGCTGCAATAACAACAGAGGATAATAGTGCTACAACAAGTAAATGAGTTGTAGAAGATGATACAGTTTGCCATTCGTTCAGAGATTTAACCATAAGAAAGAAAATAAGTTAAAGTAAGGACTACTTTACTTTCTTATTGGCCTCAACTGGTGATACCCACCCGGCAGATGGTTGCCCAAACTACGATAAACGTTAACTCTCCCACCGACGAATCGTCTCTTCTCTTTCAGCCCTCTTCCACATCCCCGGTGCCTCCCTCCGCTGTCTTATTGTCGCCGGTGACGGAAGATGTATTGACAACCCACGGACCTAAATTTAGTTGAATACGATAAACGGAAAGGGAGAATGAAATCCAGGATCCCAGACATGCGCTGAAAATTTCCCGTTATCCACAACCCCCCACCTTTTAAAAGGAAGATTAGAAGGGTTACAGACATAAGTAAATAATTAAGCAACGAGTTTATTTCTCGTGAAGCCCACGGGGCCGCGGGTTTAGGGAAGCAGCTGCCCCTCCCCTGTTCCGGACTTTACAACTCTGCGCTATTTCGTCAACCAGAGTATCGATGCGAGAAGGGTTAATCGTTTTTTTTTTTTGTTTTTTGTTTTTGACTTTCGTGCGGCGGTTAACGATTTCAGAGCCGTCTCCGAATCGTCGAATTATGATTAGTAGTAACGATGTCCAAGCTGTTAAATGTTCCACCCGGGGGGCTCCACTTTCACTTTACAGGACCGAACAGCGGGGTTGGTTGGCCACGGCCATGGCGAGTCGACCGAAGCGCGCACTCGCACCCTTCCGAACGCTCTTAAGAACCGTTACGTATTCCGCTCTCCCGCAGATTGGCGGCGAACCACTCCACGGAATGTAATTAAACTCGGTTATCTCTCAGAAGGCGACTGATCTGACTCACCATACCTCCCACCGTCCTCTCGTATTTAGGCCGCGGATCGGCGATATATTCTGACATCGTTCCAACAGTTGCTCTTTTTTTTCCTTTTCCTTCACCCCGGCCAAAAGTGCTCGAGCGCTCCGATGTATCTAGCAGCCATCCGACCCTAAATAATCGAACGGACCGCTCGCTGTCTTGTAGGTTTCCAGTTGCCAGAAGTGTTCGTTTTGGTTTATCCGAAGCGATGCTGCGCGAAAATGTGACTAAAATCAAAGGGACTTCAGCTATACATAAACAGATTACAATGGCCAGGCGGGTTTACACAAAAACCAACTTGTTACTGGCTTATATACTAATATCTATGGTAAAGAAGATAATAGAACGCCCAATATCTTGCTCAAGTAAATAGATCATTGAAACACTGACTGATGCGGTCGGAACCGAATTTCATTTACTTCAAAGACATCTAAAGCATTGTTTTCCCCACAGTGTGGCCGACCTGTAAGGCTTAGGTAAAAATACTGGCTTTTAATGGATGCAAAATAACGCGTAGCGCAAAGGCCTCTATCAGAAAATGCCAGTAAGTTCCAAATAGGCATGGACTTTAATTCGCCTTTATATTACTCAGTAAAAAACAGCTTTTGTCTAACGGGTTTCATGTCCGTCTTGGTATTTATACTTTTAAAAACAGAGGACGACGTGTCAATCTTGCAGCTAGTGACATCGTGGCATCTAAATGGAAATTCCGGTGAACGTTGGCCAATATATTTTAAAGGATTGATTGGCGAGCATTTGTCAAAAGTACTAAGAAGTATTAACCGTCGACAGTCTAATCTTCTATCAACACCTTTTTTGTGATTTGGTGTCGTTGCCAAAACTACCACTCACAACTTATTATACGCCTGCAAAAGATAACCGATTAAATGTCTTTATATGTCGATAGTTCTGAGACTACCATTCTGTAATGCCGAGCTCTTCTGAGGTGAGAGTAGCAGAATTACTAACGTTTCAATTTCGTCATGCAGTACTCTGTGCACCGAATGCCAGACAGTGCTATGCACAATTAGGACGCAAATTAAATGCCCTTTTGATCTTTATAGTAGCCATTTTGTCACTCATGAACGTTTTAAAGTTACATATATCAAAACCTTAAGCTTTTTGAAGATTTTCCAAAATTAAGGCTATATTTTGGTTATTTCAAAAAGTTTTTTTTTTTCATTACTGAGTAAATTATATTGGCTTAGTAACTGACTTCCGTTTTCCTTTATTTCGGTTTAACAGGAGCTTTAAGTAAGCAGCTAGTTAAAGGAAGACAGATCGTCAATCATTTATTCTAACGCTATGCGCCGTTGGCCTCATATGCTTATGATGACGTCTTTTGAGAACTTGTTTCTGTCAAAATCCTTGTTTGTGCTTTCTGAAACACTTCTGTCGTTCTCCGCTTCCTGATTCTAACACCTGATTTATACTGGCTTCTGCACGCCACAGAAATGTTGTTCTACCGCGTCTGACGCACACGCAGAAGAGATGTAGGCCTTGCGTGAAAGTAGATGATAGCGATGATGAAGGATGACTCAGTGGAAAAACTACAATGCTGACACAGACTCGGGTCCGACAGAAGTAAACACCCCGCCCCTCTTACAGTCAAAACACAAGCACAATCGTTCTGTTTGTTCGTATATACCGACAGCAAATCGTTTTAGTGAAACGGGGAAAAGATTTTTCATTCTAAGGAGGTAAAGAACAAAAGTGAATTTAAAACTTAATGAAAATATGTATGTAAAAAGAAAAGCTGACAAAGTATAATTACGTAAAAAAGAACTTCCTCACACTTAACTTATTATTCTACGACAATTTTTAATAACTTATTTCGTATCTTTAATTTTTAAGAGAATCTCATTAAATTCAAATTCGAAATGGACGACAACACAGCTCTCCTGCCAGGAAGACAATAAAGAACTCGAACCGCGCCATTGATCTGCACAGAAGCATAACGTTCGCCTGGGTCCTGACGTCACCACGCTCTTTCTACTCTCACTTCAAGAGAACTAGAGGGGCTGTACTCGTTTTTTTCTTTTCTTCTTCTTTTCTTTGACACACGATACCTGCAAACCATTCGAACCTGTAGTGCCGCGGCTGTCCGCTAGAAGGCGCTGCCAGTCCAAACTACTTAGTTTATGTCTGTTGAAATCTAATAAACTGAAAGAGCGAAACTAGGAAGAAGTTTTAGATAATATTAATGATAATAAAACAATGTTTAATAATCATTAAGTCAATAATATAATTACTTTACTTGAATTTTACTCACAGTAAAGGATTAATTCAGAGGAATAGCAGTAAAAGTCGAACACCTTTAGTGTGTAACCTGGCGTACGAATCGTTCTTTTTTGGCAGACCACAACCGAAGTCACAGATCAGATCAGCGGATTACACTAATCTTTGTCCGCACCTCCCGGCAGCTTGTTCATTTCCAGTCCCCTCCCCTCCCCAAGGCGCTATCCTGCAACGCGCGCCCTGTTGTTCCAATTTCGAAATTAATTCGTGCAGTCTGCCTTCATTTTTCACTTAATTCCTTCTCCTTTCCCTATTGAGAGACAGGCCCCTAACCATTTCTCTCCCACCCACCCCAGGCAGCGACCCGAAACGCACCATCGTCACCAACCCGGGTGTTCTTGCTAAACTGTTAAACTCTGGAAGATGTTGTTTTCTTTCTTTCCTTCTCCTAACTGCTCTTCCACATCCCTGTTCCCTCTGGTCCCTCCAGCGCCGGTAGATGCGGGCCGATCTGGCTGGGCGGCGTCGTCCCGCATCCAGCCAATAGCTGCAGAGCGACCGATAGTCACTTACTTGCTCTTTAATGCCTTTTAACCCTATTACACGCCGCGTATTTCGCGCTGAGTCGGTGCGCGGTCACAGAACCTCCTCCCGGTTATAGCGCTCGCTCTGCCTCCCCTCTGCGCGGCCCTTCCGGCTACTGTTGGTAAGGAAATCGTGGGAAACTCGCGTATGACTTTTCAACTTAGTCGGCTTACTTGTAAAAGCGAGCGATGCAACGGCTAAAACGTGTAAATTACTTAATAAAGTTGTCGGCCATAGTTCTCAAACACCGAAGAGGAAAGGTGGCTGTTGGGCCGTTATACGAGGGTCGGGTTCTCTCTACGTCTAAACCCGAGGTCTTACAAGAATAATCGCTCGTCTTGCCGGCTCGGAGCGCCTTGACCTTTGCCCTTTCTGGCCACGGTGTGGTACCACTCTTCAAAGACGCCCCATCCCCCCTCGTTTCTCTCCCGACCGTGAGTCACTTCCTCTTCCCTCCCTGGAGAGGGCACGTATCGCGGACTGGCTGTGGCCGGCAAGACGTCCGCCGGAGCCTCGTGGCGACGTCCAGTCATTCGCTCTCTCAAGTGGTCTCCCAGCTCTGTCCGCCGAGGTCTTGCCACCTATTTAATAGACCGACCGCATCTGCAATTATGCGCGGACAAATGGAGCATTTCCGCTCTTAATAAACGTATAATCATCAGCCTGTTAAAGGTAACTGGATAGCCGTCCCACCCTGGACGGTGCGGCGGAGGGGTCCGAATTAGTCACTGGGGAAGCTCAGGGCGATAAATCACTGGCGTCTATTATTTTAAATTACCCCCTAGACCACCTCCTTCGCTAGCTGGATCTTTAATAAAGCCCCATTTCTGCTACTCCTTTGAAACTAAAAGGTATTGACTCCAGACATGATATTTCCACAATGGCTTCTAGAACGAACCTCGCAGCGACGGGCGCGAGAGTGATTTAGAATCTCAAACCTGCATTTCATATCTTGAGATAATCAGTCTTCTGCTTTGCGTCAAAGAGTGTTTTAAGGGTCCTCCGGGGTTAAAGTCGGGGTTTTGGGGAGGAGGAGAATCCGATTTGAAAAACTCTTTCTCTGTCAGTTTCTATATAGTCGCCTACCGCCCGTATTTCCGGGATACGGCCACCGTGGTGCGGAGAATCCGGGCGGCTCTCCCACTGTGCCGTGATCGGCGACAGGTGATAATTACAGGTAAGGGGTCTGCCTGCACACATTACCTAGGGGGGGGGGAGGATTTTTCTTTCTTTTTCCATTACCTATCTCCCTAAATCTTGACAGGTGTCCCGATATATAAATTTACTAAAGATGAAACTGGTTTGTTTTTAAAGGGAAGTATTTTTCGTCAGGTCTCGGGGCTTCTTCAGTGAGCCGTTCCTGGTCCGTGAAGAAAGATCTTCAATCTCAGAACAATTACGATCATAAACTTCCTAAAAATGATAATTAATAATAATAATAATAATAATAATAATAATAATAATAATAATAATAATAATATAATAATAATATAATTCTAGACCATCGTATATGGCGAATTTCAATGTTGCGGATTCAGCCATCTAATCTTGCCACATTCTCGCACCTTGTCGTCTTTTTAATTACTAGCAGAAACCTGGCAATAGCTGAGCAGTGACGTAGAGTTTCCTGACTTCCTGGTGCGTACGGAAATCAACCCACCTCACTTCTCACCGAACTCGTCAGTAATTTTTAGATTAAAAGTCAGCCATCTGGTGCGAACGCTAACGAGATCCTCGCGGGACTCGCCAACTTTGAAAATCTCGCGATCTGCAGCAGTCGATTCAATTCCCAGAAATGAACAGCTAAAAAAGAGAGAGAGAGAGCGAGGAGAGAGAGAGAGAGAGAGAGAGAGAGAGGAAGCATATGTAATCTAGAAAAAAATCTATACAAATTAAACGACCAGCTTCGACAGGTGTGAACAGGGTTTCGTTCGTGATTTGTAAGTGACTCGTCGTGATGGTGTTTCCTCAGCAGATAATCTCCCCTTTGATATAAGGTTTTCTTGGGAGAAATTTACTTAGGTACAAGAAAAGGAAAATGTGATAGGGGTCATTCCACGTCAACTCTGGCACTCAAGTGCTTTCTACTTTTATTTTTACCATCTTTTTTCGAGCGTCTTGGCAATATCGTGCATTGTTGCATCTTCGTAAGCTGCAAAGAAATCCTTAGTTTTGCTCCAAGATGGTCAAAGTAACCATTCTTATAGAACTTTTTATGTAGAGTACGAATATATCAAACACAAAGCGATTCCATCTACAAATTGGCTTCGAAGATCATAGAAAAAGCAACTTTATCAGTTAGCTGGCCAGATCAACCGGCGACATATGACCCAATAAGCAAGTAGGATGCTCATGCACGGCATATTACGTAAGGATAATAATGAAAATAAAGTTGCCAGAGTTGAATTTTGGATATGTTAGAACTGGACATCAGAGCTTTCATTTGCAATAAAAATTAATCTTTCTGACTTGGTCTGACACGGCCAAATTGGCCGCTTAAATGGCCACTTTTTCCATGGGAAAACAAGTTCAGACTGAGATATCTCGGGGGATATCACTCATATCATCACAATGTTATTTTCTAGTCTGTATATGACTAAGCAATTTACACGGTCCCGGATGGTACAGCAGGTACTCTAAGAAGCCACCAAAAATGCCAAAAAAAACAAAGCAGCCCAATTTCTTTTTTTCGCTTTCGCAGAGCGCCGACGGGAAAGGGTTAAGAGATACAGAAAAAAAGCCAAATGCATAGTGGCAATCTACGTAAAATGTTCTCCCAGATTGCCAAAACTAGGCATCTTTAGCCCAACAGGAACTAGTAAAAAAAAAATGTAGGCATAGATGGAAGAAAATTCACGATGTTTTTAAGTCTGAAAGGGGACTGCGCAGAAAGATGACCATATCTCGGTTAAAGTATATAAAAAACAGGAGTGTAATACCGTAATTTAACCCACCCCTATATCGCAGCAGCTTTACCATTCTTATACCACACCAACTTAAAAGCACCAGTTAGTATTTGCGATGAAGTGGCCGTATACTTAGTCAACACGGTCTCAACGCATAACACGTGGGACTGGAGCGGTATGTGGACTTTCGTTTACAAAGGGTCGTATCGACAAGGAAAAAGTTCCTGTGATTCAACCGGTGCTGTGTAATACAGGTCTGAAGGGTAGCGACACCGCCCAAGGTGGTATACATAGGGTTAAAGTTATAAAACAAAGAATGTAATAACAAGTACAGTTATAATTAAAATGGAGTAAATTCGTTAAATATTGTCCGCTAACGAGGATGGCCGTTAATTGATTAAACGTTAAAATGTTCGCAAACACGTAAAGGTTGGTTAATTAAATACTACAAGTGACAAAATGTAATTAATTAATTGAACATTTTGATAATAAAAACAACACGATGCTTTAATTAAACATTACAAAAAGAACAAAAAAAATTATTTGATCGGATTTACGTTATAAATATAAGTTTTAAAAACTTAATTAATTAATTAAGCGTTTTAATAACAAAACATCATTAATTAAATATTTTACTAACAGTTGCTTACTGCCATAATAATTAACAGACGGTCGCCCGTGTATAGTGTAAAGGGTAATGATGCCACATGGACAAAAACCAGAGTAAACTGGCTGTTTAGGGGTTGAGGTGCTTGAGTTGCAGGTATGCAATTAACATAAACACGTTGTTACACACACACCCCCCCGATATTCGTTTTTAGAGGTTCCGGTATTTCGATTTTCTTTTCAACAGAAGATGCGCACGCCGTGTTAATGTGGATTTAAAACCACTGTTCTAGACTGGAGTTATACCTAAACACAGGCAGCGTAACGTGTATATCAAAATATCACATGGGTTAATCGCACGTGGAAACCATGGAGGTACTCTGTGGACATCAGGAAAATTCAGGAAAGGCGAACGTGAACATTTTTAAAAAAAACTTATAGACCGGATAGAAGATTCTGCTACGCGAGAATCTACTGCAGTTTTAATTATTTGATAGTAATAGTTTTCCAATAATTAATAAGCACTTTTAACCAAACCAAGCATTCACTTTACACCACCCGTGCTAAAGCTGACAAGGTCCAAGGAACGCATCGCCTTTACCGGGATCCGGTGACGTCACAAGTAGACGATGGCTCAACTTTTGAAACAAACAAACGGGTAAGGAAAGTCTCGTATTTCTGTTACTTCGGGCTCCCAGTTCGCAGAACGTCACAATTCAAACCTTTATAAGGATTATAATAGGTTGGTGAGCATCACTGTTAACAAATGCATCATACAGTGTTACCAAATATTACGCGATGGATCTATTGATCAACGTGAAGAGGGAAGATTAAAAGGAGCATTTATTACTACTGGCAGCTTCGTTGTTCTTTAATTTTAATAATAGCATCAGCTGAGATACTAAGAAATGCTTGTGATAGATGCTTTAAAGGTTTACCTGTCCTATAAATGGCTAAAACCTCAGTACAGAAGTTAAAGGATGAGTTCGGGTTTTCCTATCAGTATAAAAGATGGTAATGCAACAGGTTAGTTAACTGTATTGCTTACTACTAATGGGAAAACCCTACAAGAACCCTCAAAACCTTGTAGATAACGCATCTCTGAGACCGTTTCCATTCTAATCTTTGCGACAGCGGTATAACTGCGATTACTGACGGCGGCAGGACAATGAATTCGCGAGACTTTATTACCACGACTCTCTGCGTCTACTGTCGAGTATCTGTGAGCAAACAGTTAGACGATTTGTCATAAACAGTAACAGACGTTACGTATCTGCCACATGTACTCTATAGCGAAATGCTCATCTGCTTTCCCATCGCAGGTTCCCCCCCCGCTCTATACTCTAGCCCCCTCTCCAACCCACTATTAACTGTATCTATCGATTCAACAAACACAGAAACAGCAGCTGTTGTGCTTTCAGCTTGGCCAGTGCGATATTAAGGCTCGGTGATTTACTTTTGTTCCGCGAGGTCGTTCATCAGCTCACAACTCAAATTTCCCTCCTGTCGTCTCTCTCTCTCTCTCTCTCTTTGCCGCCGCACCTCGACTCGTCCGCAGTTCGGGTCCAGGTGGTATCGATCGCTATAGAACAGATGTCGTGCATCCTACCTTCGTCCTTCTGAAACTGTTGCTTCATGATTTCTACTCTCCGCCCGAGATGTATGAAGCGATCGGACCGCACCGGAGAGGTTCGTTTGGTAGGAAAAATAGATTGCTGTTCCCGGCCAAGAATATGTCTGGATAGCCACAGAACAGAGCTGCTGCTTGACGATAATAAGGTCTTTCTAATAAAGTTTCCGTGAAACAGCTGCTTTCATATAGAATCTGATGCGTGATTTTGTAAATATTTCAGCTATGTGCGTTTACGTGCGTCCAGTTCTTTTTCCTTCTCTCTTTTGTCATTTTTAATAAGTTAAAATAATTCCCTTACTGTATATAAAAGTATATAAGAAGAGCGAGTAAACCATGGTTTTCTCTTTCGAATACTGTAATTACTTCTCTACCTTAAATTTGGATTTTATCCATAATTTTACTAAATGCTTATCATTAGCCACAATAACTTGCTGGTATGAGCGCCTTCGGTTACGATAAGCCATCATCGACAGCATCATTGTCAACTGCACTCGATAATAATGTAGTATTCCATTCATTAACAATTATGCTACAAAAACATAGTTTCTGATATCTAATCACGCCATAATCTTAGCTAATTTATAATTATGGCTCTAAGTGTTCCTGTCATCAGGCTCAAATCCCATTTATTATCTCTCCTCTTAGGTATTTAAAACTCAAACCTTTTAGATCTAAGATCTTTAAACGTTCAGACCTGGAAAATACAAGTATTTGGATGTAAGCGGAGGTCTCTCCCCAACAAATCAGTACCCTAACGCCTTGTAATTACTATACTAAGTAAACTAAGCATATTTTTTTCTTTTTTTGTGTGCAGATGTCTAATTCAATATTTATTTCTGAGAAGTAAGCGATCGTAGGACTTTCCGTGTAATTGTAAAACTAGTAAATTGCGACTGTGTAAGACGGGGGTCACGTGTCTCTCTGGATCCGGTTACACCGTTCTGACACGAGAGACAACAGCAGGACGTCGCTGTATTTCCCTTGTGGTTTTCCCATTATTTTATTAACTTATATCTATAACGTAAGAAATATCTGTCGCAATTATTATTGTTATTCTCGATGGATGATGGCGACTTAGACTTTCCCCCTATTCCATCTTCTTGCTGAATTATTCGTGGGTAACCTATTTCTTTTGTGTAAAAAGGTCAGTGTAACTTGAAATGAAAGGGGGATCTTGCTGACATGTCTTTCTCTCTCTCTCCCCCCCCCCACCATGTTTTCGGTCTATTCCATTTTTTATTAGAAAGATTTTCACGTTTCTTGGAGAAAGAGAAGGGGGGAAAAAAATCATATTTAGTTATATATTCACTGAAGCAACAGCCGCCTGAGTCTGACGTCGCAGTTTAATTTACATTAGCGATTATCGGAAGAACCTGGATAAATTCCTGAGTCATGGCACCTCCTCCACAGAGGCGCCATGTTTAACTTGGAGCTGTTCTAAGTGACAGCCAGTTCGATTGGTCTGCCCGCCCTGTCTTCCAATAAAACCAGTTTTTCATTGGTTGACGAGTAAGTCGGTTTTGCCTAATAATAATAATAAATAATAATATACAAACTGCATCTTTCCTTTTTGTTTTTTAAACCTCAGAATTTTTCTTTTTTTTTCTGGTCAAAATTGGGAAGCGCAGTCTAACCGGATCAGCAGCTGTTTCTCTGGGTGGGGGTACTCGGTGCTATGATCATACGAGAACCCAGGAAAGACTAAGATTTGGTATTAAATAGAAACAAAAGTCAGTGCACGCTTTTAAAAGGATTCGATTTATATAAAGAAATCAGATACTTGTTCAAACAAAAGTACAGAAGCCAACAACAACCGAGAGGAATCAATCAATATTCACAGTACTGGCGGGTCATGATGATTAATGTGCTAACCCTCCCCCTGCCGACCTAACGAGTCAGATATACATAATGAGAGAGAGAGAGAGAGAGAGAGAGAGAGGAGAGAGAGAGAGAGAGAGAGAGAGAGAGAGATGAGATGACATCAGTACAAGAGAGAGATATTACGTTAGTACACCCAGGTCGCTATGACGTCAGTACACAGAGATAGGGGTGAAATATGGAGAGATGACATAGCAGTACATCATGTACACACACATATAGATATTCGTCAGTACACAGAAGAGAGGGAGATCAGAGATCTAGAGAGAGACTAGAGAGTCTACCCCCCCAGCGTCGACTCTAGCTGACATTACTATAACATCACAGAGAGAGATATGCGTTTTTATCGAGAACGAGCGAGAGATTGATTCTTTTTCTATACAGATTATTTTAGTATAAAATTAACTTCTAGCACAAATTCAAAAAAAAAAAAAACCACCCCCAAACAAACACACCAACGTGGTTGGTGCTCAACAAAAGAAACAGAATAACACCGAAGCAATACACGTAACGCGCTCCGAACAACACAAACTCCGCTCTCGTCTAAGCATAGAGAAGACAACTGAACATCGAGGGATGGTTTGAAAATATTTAATGCACAAAGATTCAGTTATTTGCAAATTTCCGGCTGTACAGGGTCCTGAGGCATTTTCAATCAGTTCTTTTTTTACTTTTACGTGTTTCATCAGTTTAAATCTGTTGCTTCTTTCATTCGTTTTTATATATTAACCAATGCATTTAACTACTATCGCGCTTTTGTTTCTCTAATATTTATTTCTGTAACTTTTAATGTATGTCGATTGATTCTCAAGTTTACTTTTCTTCTGGCATTTCTGGTTTGTTTAGTATTACTTTTTGATGTTGTACTATTATTATTATTATTATTATTATTATTATTATTATTATTATTATTATTATCGTTGTAATTTATAATCTTTGATTGCTGTTTTTCTTATTCACCCACCCCGCATATTGTTTTACCACTATTTACTATGCTCCCTTCCGTACGTTGATAGATTTCAGGTAATGAACATCTGTTTCCTGATCTGTCAGTTTGCGCCCATATCGTGTATCGGAAACACGGCCTTGTTCGTGCGGCTCCAGTGACAGTAAATCAAATACAGAACCGTCTGTGAATGATATCCGTTATTCAAAACCCGTCTGTCCGGCGGAATAATAAAAGAAGCTTGGATTTTAAATATTTCAGAAGGTAGGAAGGAAGGAAGGTGCTGCTGCCGGCCGGCCTTCCACTTCCCGGAGTTCGGGAGCCGGTCCCATCGAGATGGCGTAACGCGTGCTCGGTAATTAATGCGAGACGGGGAGAGTAGCCAGGGAATTAGTGAAATGTACCACGGGGTTGGGACGGACGGACGGACGGACGGCTGTCGTGTCTGTTCGCCCATCTGCGAGAAGCTAGCTAGGCTCCGTTCTACGATGACGAATGGCCGAAGTGAACAACAGGAAGAAGAACCGCGAAGCTCAACCGAGGAGGTTCTGGAAGGATACTCCGCTATCCAAAACTTGGCAGAACTTGTCCCAGGTGTTAAAAGCCGGGATCATAATAATTAAATCCCGAAGTGCAGGGAATCAACGTAAAAAAACAACAACAGAAGGTAGAAAAAGGGGAAGATAAATAAAATAAATAAATGTCTTCGAAAAAGTTTTAAAAAATCAGTTAAAGAGCAATTATAAAACGACAATAATCTTCATCAAGTAACATCAACGTTAAAAGTTTTAAAAACTAACTAAAAGTAGAATATGTACAGAGATCTGCGATAAAAGTTTAATTTAGATAAAAATAGAATTATTTTACAATTTTAAATCACGTGGTTATATAAATTATATCCCAACTTCTTACTGTTTATTAGCATAAACAAAAACCCTTTACACACAGACTGCTTTGAAAACAGACGACAAATGTATAAAATAGAATGAGAGAAAACGTACTGTACTACAATAAACTTATCAATAGATTCCTTGCCAATTTAATAATATCAACTCCTTTAAAATGTATCCACTCCGACTACCACCAACAAAGTGCAAACAGAGCTAAAGGAGTCACCGGAGATGTCTCATTTAAAACAGATGTGCGGCTAGCTAAGTTGTGCGTGTGTGTGTGTGTGTGTGTGAGAGAGAGAGAGAGAGAGAGAGAGAGAGAGGAGAGAGAGAGAGAGAGAGAGAGAGAGAGAGAGAGAGAAGGATGGTGAGAGAGAGAGAGAGAGATGACGTCAGTAGAGAGTGAGGGAGAGAGAGAGATTAACGTCAGTAAAAAAGAGAGCGAGAGAGGAGATATGACGTCAGTACAGAGAGCGAGAGAGAGAGATGGAAGAGAGAGAAGAGAGAGAGAAGAGAGAGAGAGAGAGAGAGAACAGACAAAACTGTGTTCCTGAACACAATCAGCCATGAGCACATCTGCTGGGTTGTTAGGTCGCCCTGCGCCTCGGCAGGACAGAAATTCCGAAATCCTGTCGCGGCAGCCACCTGTGCGTCAACAGTGGTACTACTGATGTGAGTGAGCAGAAAGGCGGCGAGGCAAGTTTTGTGCGAATGCAATCAAATCGATCATCACTCACATAAAGAACATGTCTACTTCCTCTTGCTGTTGTTGTTTTCAATAAGCCCAAATAAATCCCCATTTTCCAAAATTGGTAATTTAGAATTTATTAGGCCCCGCCCACAACAAATGACCAACAAAATCACTTCAGTACAGTTTTGAATAAATGACGAACATTAAAAAGTTCATATTTAATACTGAAAAAAAATCTGGTAATAATAATAAATAATAAGCAAATAATTTGATGGAGTTGTGTTAGCTGCTGAAGCATCTACTTCCAAAAGACGCTTTTAACTACTAACTTGATGCCTTTGGAAAATGTGTTCGTTCGTTGTGTGAATTATAGATAAATGTGTAAATTAACTGAAATAAAATACCGAGTTTTTGGTAGATTATTTATTTATGACGGGCACCTGGCAGTTGATCAAATTACCTCTTATGTATGTATACATATCCCCCCCAGGCTCCACAAACGTGCGGTCAAGGTCGGTTCTGGTTGGTCGGAAGAGCTCTATCGTGTGTCGCAGGAGCTGTTCCTTTTATTGTATCCTTGTGGTCGAGCAGTTTTCTTATCGGCCAGGTGATGTCAGCAGTTAGGTTTCCGACTTTCCATTGGTCGCTCAGCCAAATCGTCACGCCTAGAGGATTACCGAGGGCTGTCTACAGTTCCTACCGCTAGGGGTCACGACTAGCTAATGTTCCGGCACGGCTAGACACGCAACAACAGTTTAGAAACGGATCTGTTCACGAATGGGACACCCAGACGGCGGGTGTGCGGTCGGGGCTCCGATATTTGGTCGGACCAAACCCCGCTGGATAACCGTAATAATACTAGGTCAACACTTCGGGGCGATTATCGCTTTGTAGTTTTCCGCGGACTTAACTGGAGAAATGTGACAAAGTAAAAAATCTGCCGGTAAATAGACGACTTCCGTACAAACCATATTAATCGTGAGACTCAGAGACAGATATTCGTTAGCGTTTCCTTCTGTTATTTCCAGGCTGACGTAAAACGTTCGGTCGTCATGGCTGCAGATGGCAATGATACCACCAATTCAGGAATCGTGTTGCTCGCCGTTTGTCTTGCATCAGCCCTAATGGCCTCTGGCGAGAATGTACGGAAATTGTAGCTTCCGAAATACAGATATAAGAATATTTAAGTAGCTATTTTCCAACCCTCTGTGTACCACCTCGGTTTTTACCTTACTTATAACCGCCAGCCTAGAAGCATCACTTACTCGTAATGCAAAACTCGCGAGGCTTCGAGCTATGTATGCATTAGTTGTTACAAAGAGTTATATTAATGGGGAAGGGACTCTGCTGCATATTATACATTTGAAAGTACAAATCGACACCATGTGATATAAAGGAGGTTACAAGCTTTTGCTTATTTGTTAGCAATAATAATTGTATGCAATACGGAAGCAACTTAAAAAATCTTTTAAAAGAAAATGTTGGAAATAAGCATTTTCGACTCAAGTTCCACTCTAAAACTAAGCCTTTGAAAGGGAGATTACTAGAGTTAGCTAATTGTTACAGGGGCTAGTTGCTACAGTAACCGTTAATTTCTAATTAAGCGTATAGATGAGCTATAATCGGCGACAAGTGCTTTGAACTGTTATAGGACGTCGAATATAGTTCAGCGCTACGTTTAATTAGAAATTATTGGTTCTGTGAGAACTATCCCCGGTCTCTCCCACTCTGCTGTATGCTATTGTCCAATTTACGTTCTTGTTTAATTTAAATAAAAATGAAATCTGTCTATATAATTTCATATTTGAGAACCAAAAGGTTTCGCTCATCGCCGTTAACGACTCAGATGAAAACCATATAAGACAAGATCAAGTCTTTAAACACGTTTGATGTTTTGGTTTTTTTCTTTCTTTCTTTCTCGCTCTTAGTTATGTTCCTGGTGTTTCATGGAAACTTTACAGTTACAGCAGCATTCTTGGTGACACAGATACCGCCAAAACTTTCCATTGAACTCATAACCGTCGATTCCCACTCCCCTTTCCCCTGGCACAGAGCGAAGCTCTCTCTCTTCGCATAATCCGGTCAAGTGGCGAGAGGAAAGTTTCCATTAACGTGTCTTCTGTCGTTTTCTTCACCGCCCATATCGCCGTTATCTCAACCGTGGATATCAGCAGATGCTTATTCATGCATTTCGGCGAGTTCTCTGGCGATCAGTCATTCGCTGGACCGTGTGCGACTGGCCGACACTGATAGCGCCAACCGACCGCCCGATGACTGAGTCGCGAGCTCAGGTGACTAACGGTCTTGGCCTGCCGTCACACACGGATGGCTCCAGCTACTCAGCTCCACGGAAACGAAAAGAAGTCAAAAAAAAAAAAAAATTAAAAATACTAGAAATCTCTTAACCATTAAAAAACGAACAAATAAATAAGTTATTAATTAGATTTCTAAGGTTTTCACCATTTCTATGGTTTAAGAAACGAGAAGAAAATTCTAGATATTACTCAAGGCATATTTTTTCTTCCAATTTTTCCATGAAGATATTTATATTGAACCGAAAATTCGAAGGACCGACCCTGTATCCGCCGAGACCTTAGAAATAACGCGTAAATTCCAGCTTTACTTGGCATTTACACTCCAGGGAAAGTACTCGGGTATTGTATGTGATACAGACGGAATTCGCATCGTGTTTACCCTGATAACAAAGCCTAGTTTCTTTCCTTCGGCGAATACCATGGCCATTGTCAAAAAGGTGAGAGAGTGCTAAAGGAAGAGAGATGAAACTGGAGCTTCATTCTCCCAACACCTACTCTCCATTTGCGTTCTTCAGACGAAACTAACTAATCTAACTGCTCGATGATAACTTCTTGTAGCAGCATCACGATCGCCTCTTTGTGGGTGTGAGGTGTCTTCACCAGGAATTTTTAACTACTCGTTATTAATCTAAATTATTTTTTAAAGTAAAAAAAAAAAAAAATGTGTTAATCGGACTAAATTTATTTTAAAAGCCTGTGTCTGTCTTGTTCGTGGTCCCTGTTTGTTTCCCGCCGGTCTTTCGAATACACGCAAATGTGTTTTATCCTCCCACTTCCTCTCTCTCTCTCTCTGGTCCATCAAATATACAGTACTTTGATATTTTCTTTCCAATAATTCACCCCCGAAAAAATTCTTCTTCAGGATCCCTTTCATCCAGAGTTTATTCTAGATCAAGCTTCTTGAGTGAGAGTACTGAAAGGGCATCAGAGATGGGTGGCTATGGGTTA
>JACATO010000709.1:50000-55994 GCA_018389105.1 Nautilus pompilius | reverse complement strand
GAAGCGAAGGGGACCGCGACTGAATTAGTTTACGAACGCCATCGCACGAAGACTTTACCGAAGTTGTCACCGCACCAGTAATTTCTCATGGATGAGCCATAATCGACGTCACGAGGTCGCCGGTAGAAGCGCACACGACGTCGATTATGGCTCATCCCCACACGTTTAATGAGAAATTACTGGTGCGGTGACAACTAGCCCCGGTGGTCTCCCCTACCACGTACAATTTTCATGTCGACAATTAAAGAAGAAATAACGATGCACTTTCGTCAAATAAATCCCAGCGTTTGCGTTCGGTAGAAGACAAAAATCGGTGTTTCAGCCTTGAAACCAAACCATAAGCAACAGCGATGTACGCTATAAATGCTTGTTCTTCAGCATCCGTTTGCATGTAAATTATCAAATGCTGCAGAGACAACGTGTTTTCCTCTCCCCAGTCGCACATGTAAGGAAACTGACTGCCGGCGAATTAAATCCCACGGCCGGGTGTTCGTTGCGGTACTTCGGGCTATCGCCTGACGGATGTCTCTCGGGCACCAAGCTCTTCTTTTACCTCCATTCGGAGAATTTCAGGATGTCAACAAGTCCGACCAGGATCCGGTCCCCAGTAAATTACGAATCTCGCGATGTGTTTCTTTTTCCAGTAAAACGTACTGCTTTAACAAATTAAGATCAAAAAAGTGGAAATGAAATTCGTCTTCGGAAAACAAACTTTTTTTTGATTTACTATGAATGCGTGATCAACCGATAGATAGCTGTTGGACCTAGAACAGCAACCCAGGGTAGGGAGGGGCTCATCCCGCATAAGAGGAAACTTCTACTGGAAAATCTGTTAGTTAGGAGGACGACAGAAACCGAAATGCGGCCGGAAGTCACTGGGAACGAGCGGATACAACAGTTCTGGCCCCAACGAGAAACCGAACTTGACTGTTAATGAGAGCCGTGCTATCCCATCACCCTGAATCTACGTCGCCATAAAGATCTCACCGATATCATAGTTAAAGTAATGACGTCAACTCTATAAATGCAAGTGCTTGGTCCACAAACAAATCGCTTGTTTGCGAATAGAGAAGGAAAGCGAAAGTGGTTTTTTTTTTTATGTTTGGATACAACACAAAGGATATGCGCAAATACTGAGTAATCGCAGTTGAGAGATGTAGATAATGCATGTACACCGCATTATTATTTGGAATGTGAGCCTTTTGATTTATATACAACTTGACACCTGTTTTCATACTCCTTATACGGGATTATCGATGTAAGACTGCAGAATGTTGTTCCAAACATTCTTCAGGTCTTTCTACAACCTGCTCAAGATGTTCGGTTGTGCCGTCTGACTTTCGCAGTAGCCGAACGAACCCATAAATTCACACTCATGTCCGTATCTGGACTTTGTGCAGGCTAAACCATCTTCGTGAGTTTTATAACAGTCTCTCTTCACGCTCCGGATAATTCTTCACCACACTGGCTGTATGCTGAGGATCACTGCCGTGTTGGAAGATGAATCCCCGCCCGGTGAGGAGTTATACTGCACATTCACCACTCTACAACTGTACCACTGTCTACACTTTCATCACCCTCCTGCACGTTTGGAAATTTCTGATTGCTTTCAGGACAACCAATTGCCACGTACAATATCAACAAATGACTGGACTATGAAGCATTCCATTTTTTCACATAAGGTGTGCTCCTATGTGGATTATTCGAATTTCATACCCAATTTTCTCTGTTTTTGTACTCTCTCTCTCTCTCTCTCTCTCTCTTCTCTCTCTCTCTCTCTCTCTCTCTCTCTCTCTCTCTCTTCTCTCTCTCTCTTCTGTATCATCATATTCTCTCTCTTCTCCCTCATATTCTCTCTGGGCGAAAATCACAGTATTGCTCTCTATCTCTCTCCTCTCTAGCACTGGACGTCATTGCTCTCTGTACTGACCTCATCTCTCTCTCTACCTCCTCATCTCTCTCTCTCTCTCTCTCTCTCGCTCTCTCTCTCTCTTCCCTCTCTCTCTCTCTCTCTGTACATATACAGTATTTTCTTTAATTCCATCATATTGGCGGAAACTCGACGGGTTGCTCTCTCTCTTATAGCACTGACGTCATTTTCGCTCTCTGACTGTTGAAGCATCTCTCTCTCTCTCTCACTGACGTTCTCTCTCTCTCTCTCTCTCTCTCTCTCTCTCTCTCTCTCTCTCTCTCTCTCTCTCTCTCTCTCTCTCAGCTGAAATCCAGAAGCATCCACTGGTGGCGTTCGATCGGATTCTTATCAGGACTTTCAGATACCCAGGGAATAAGTTGGATCTTTTGATTCCTCTTCCAAACTGGCTACGCGGGAGGTGTGGAATGAGACGTGTTTCTGGTCAGGAGCAAAAGAAAAACCGAACCTAGGATACATCGAACTCCTCGCACATTTCATACCAAAAAAAAAAAAAAAACAGTCCTGTTCTGTCGGTTCTTTTGGGTACGAAACAATGGCTGAAAATGGTCATATGCTGTACATTTAAAAAAAAGTAAGTTATATTTACAGACTATTTATCAGTTTGCTGAAGATCCAGATTATAATAAATGTGCCCTTCACCAGAAACTGAACGCGCTCCCGTTTTCAGATGGAACTGTTATGACGTTCGGCCCCCTTATCTGTGGCGGCGGGGCGCGGCTGGGAGCTGGCTAACGTGGAGGCTTCACCAAGCACGTTGCTCAACTCCTCCTCCACAGAGGACGACGGAAGAAGAAAGACTCCGGCATCAGCCGCGTAACCGGTGGTGCCATCTACGCTGTTAGAAACTTCTAATTTAGCGTAAACCAATCAGAAAAACGTTTATTTGGTTTTCACGGCCAAAACCTTTTTTTTTTTTTTTGTACTTCTGTCATCCGGTACTCGTCGCTCTGTCGGTATTAAGTCCGCAGACAGATTAGCTTCTGCTCGGTTCTGTGAACAACGAAAACAACAACAGAGGACTGGTGACAGGCTTCTTCCTTGTTAGAGTAGTGGTGTGGTTCGTGATTTTGATAATGGTATAAAAAATAATAAAAATACACTAACAAAATTTAAAACTTTTTTTTTTTTTTAATTTAACTTGTTAGTTTTTTTTTTTTTTGTAATTTTTAATTAGTACTATTGTCTTTCTTCCCTACACGGAAAAACAAAAAAAACAAACTTGATTATAATATGGGAAAACGTTCGAACAATCATCTGAAACGTGTTGGCTCAAGACGGTCAACTCTGATAAAATCGCGGTGTGTACCGAGCCGTGCGGGACGACGAATAAAGAAGAACAGGATCGGCAATTCTATGGTCTGTGGAACCGTGGCCCATTCTTGGAAACTGTGGAGTCCAGGAGGAAGAATCGGGTGGAGGAGAGTAAACCAAACGGCAGCAGTGAGACAGTAGGAGACTGGAACCTGTGCTACCCTTCGTAGTGAGTCGAAGGTTTTCCCGCAGTCCGTCCGACCAGGAAGTGACCATTCTCTTTGGTCTTTGGTCGTCTAGGACAGGTAAAAGTTGGTCGTGTGACCTTTCTTGAACTGAACAATTATCCGGTTGCTACGCCCGACTTCATCCATAAATTCTTGTAAGCCTTCTGTTCGTAGCAAGGTTATTTGCACACCGAAACTCATCCCATCTGTGTTCTTACCCTGGAAAATCACACGCTCACTATACGTCCGCCGTGTTGGCCAACATAAAAGATGCGGAAGCTGGTTAAGCGTCGAAATGAAACATAATTAAATCAGGGCGGTTCTCTGCTGCGCGGCAGACGATTTATTGTTATTCTTGGCCCATGTCAGCCTCGCTGCTCCAAGACACGGCAACAACGACTTCCGGACAGCAATTCTGAAACTTCCGGCCAATACTGCTCAAAATGGCTCCTCGTCATTTCCCATCCCTCCCACCCGGTGTCTTTCATTTGATTTGTTATTTGATGCAGCGACCCACGTAGGCGGTGACGGATCCCTTACGACCGCGTCCACGTTAATTTCCCACTTGCCAGTATTGAAACTTCGTCATGATGTAAGATGCCATTTCCCCGGTTCTCTGCCTCCTTTAAAATTTCCTCCTCCCGAAGCTTTCGGTGCGTCAGTGAAAGATTCTCCACAGAAATCTCCATCTTTTCCGTTCCTGGTCCTAGCATCTTCCCAAAATCCTGTTCACAGCACCACTTTATGTAGAATGTGAGCCAAGGAATCAAAACTGCGGCTAATCTGTATATTATGTAACAATATAACAAAAGGATCACCACTCATTTATTGGCAGATTCAATGTTTAATTAATTAGATTTAATTCGAATTTATAGTTTCGAACTTCACACCTACTGATATTTGACTGGGAAGTAATTAATTAACTGATTCAGTTATTCAGCTCTGTAATATTTTCTTCATACGCATTTGGAAAAAAAATATATATATATATATTTTAATCCATTTATTTATGAGGCTTTTGCCACCGTACTGGTAGATGCATATAGATTTCTCTCTGTGCCATTAAAGTTGTCGGGGCACCGGAAATCCGTCCGCGGCAACACAAAGGGTCACCGATTGGTTTGGAAAATATGTCTGTGTGTAGGAAGAGATATACAATAATGCTTTTCCATTATTACAAAACCGGTTTCTCTGGAGAGGATTCAGCGTAGAGTGTACGGCCCATTATCGTTTTGCACTGTGCACGTAGATGCTAATGATGGTCGATCCGCTTCGAAATCGAGATCTGTCGGAATATCGTGGATAAAATGATCTACGCTAATATGTCTACGGCTAAAGATGAGTTATTCTTTATCCTCGGCCCGCCGGCGGACTCTGACGCGATTGATTAGGGAGGCAGTGTGCTGGCAAAAACATTCTACGGATCGGAACTATTTCTTTCCCAGCGATGGGACGCAAAACTGGCAACGCTGCTGGAATGCGCATTCAGAGCGTCGTATAATAGGTAAATAGCATTACGCCAAACAAACGTATAGGAGAAGCTCTCCATTAAGCCGGATAGCGTAAGATATCGTCGTGAGACGGGGTAGGGGGGGTATTTTCCCGACTACATGTTTCAGATTTAAGAGAGCACCAAGGTGATTAATGCCACAGCAATTCAGGGGAAAACCAAAACAAAGAAAAGAATAAGAAAGCAATTTATCGACACCTTATTTTAGTTTTGTGAAACATGGAATGGGACGGGGCTACGCATCAGAACCTAGAAAATGCTTTAGGTTTGGTTCGTTCTTTCGCTATCTTCTGTCTTCAGTAGGGACAGAGTAGCTAAACACACCCGCAGTTTGTTAGCATAAAGGAAATTCGAGAAAATAAAATGGCGGCGAGTAGCTGAGGGGACTCTATTGTATCTCTGCTGGCTGTGTTATGCGCTGCCTTCATTTTTAAATAATCCTCACCACTATGCCCTAATATTTTGCCCTCCCTTCCTGTTGTTTTTGTTTTTTTTAATTGAATATTAACCAGATCGAGTATTATCTTAAAATAATAATTAACTTTATTGATTTCGTTTATCGGACACCAGCTTCTGCAATGTAGATAATCCTGGTGAGCAAAGTGTAGTGACACAGTCATCCGCCAGGGGGCGTATTCTGCACCACAAAGGTTCGGCAGAGAAAGCCATGCTAGAACGCTATTTTTAGATATGGAAGACAGCCAACACCCCTGAATGACGAGAAAAGGGGAAGAATCTACGCCAGAGAGGGGTGCGCCACCCTAACGGTCCACCAGTCTACTCACCAAACTCACCGGCCACTCAACGATGAATTCAATTCGTGTATGAAATTTTAAGTGCGGTTACCTTCTTTCTTTTCGTTTTTTTGTATTTTCTTTTATGTTTAATTTTGCATCAGATTCTATATTAAAAAAAAATCGTTACTTCTCAAAGCTAAAAGATCGATTGAAGTAGTCTGGGAAAAATGAGGGTAGAAGGGAGGGAGGAAATTGCGTTCTCTTGTCAAGAAAGCTAGAATAATGCAATTTCCACTTGAAGAATTGCCTCGAGTGAGAGTCTTCTAATAGCCGAGT
>JACATO010000709.1:0-45000 GCA_018389105.1 Nautilus pompilius | reverse complement strand
CTAAATTTAACCCCAGGTAATTTATTTCCCATAAGACTCCTGGACCCGCGATTCTGCCCGCACCCCGCCACGGTAGGTAACCGCGGTCGCGAGTGTTTCCCACTTCGTTCCCCAGTCCGATACGAGCTACGAGCACTGACTGCTCTACCAGTCGAAAGAGCGGAACAGCTTCGGCGCACTCACCGGGACCGGATATGCAGATGTCCTGCCAGGAAGACTCAGTACAAAACCATTCTGGGAACTATGCGCCGAGCTGTAGCTCGTAAGAGTAGCGACCACCCACCCAAAACATCAGGGAAGGATTCGGTAAATCTCCTCCTTCACAAGGGCAAGTTTGCTCGTTTCCTTTCGTACGTTAGTCGATAGATAGTTCGCGCATTCCTCATTAACTTTATTAGTATTAACAGTACCAGCTGATGGTTTAATCACTAGTTATGATGGAACGTGCCTGAGCTGGTCTTCCATTCTGTCAGTCTTGTCGGCGGACCCGTGTCACGCGACTGGCCAGGTCAGAGGTCATCACCAAGAGTGAGCTACGAGGTGCAGTACCAGCTTCGGTGACCAGCGAGTAGTTACCTAGGTATGGTTGGAGGCTCTTTAGAGGTGGTTAAAATATGGAGCCTCCGTCAAACATACTCAGAAAACTTTACTGAAGATCTTCGATTTTAAATGTGGGAGAACAAAATCCACGTGGCAGGCTGACAGAGAAACGTGGAAATAAATTGTGCCAGGAAGGTACGCCACAATCAGCCAGTCTCTAATGAGGTCTGAAATCTGACTTTCAACCATGGCAGTCCCACCGTTCTTCTCCTATATATACGGTATTTTTAGATATTATACCTTAATATGTTCGATATGTTTTACAAATGTGCATTTTGTCAAAAGGCAGACTTCAGAATTATTTTTTCTTTTTCCAGTTAATAAAGAGATATAAACTATACACGAAAGCAAATTACAGACGGATAACAAATAAAACTGAAATTATATTAGAGAGGAGAATATAAAAATAGTAAACGATTTTTTATCCGTTCTCTTCAAATATCACTAATGAAGGAAATCTGTCAGGTACGAGATTTATTCTGTCTATTTAGGATCACGTTCCCTGTATTTTTATCGTCAGCAATCAGTCTTAAGTTGTTTATATTTGTTCATACATACAAGATATTATATTAAGATAGAAGATTAGGTTCTTTTTCAAATTATAAAAGAAAAGGCGTAAGATAAACTCACGTCTTTTTTTGTTGTTGTTGCGGTTTTGTTACGATGAAAGCGAAATATTCTTTAGAGGAGAAATGACTTCCCGAGGGTTAGGGTTTCTATTGACGTCATATCTTAAGGTGTGGAAGACAAACTACTTACTCTTAGTTGATTGCGGTACCATGATAATAGCCAAATGGATCTGATGGTCGAACCAAGAACAGGTCCACTGTCTGTTCTGTCGTGCTTTTGTATCGTTGGAGAGAATTTGCCGGCAGGCGAACAAAGGGAAATGACCGAAAATAGTTCTAAACAAAGCCAGTTTTATTTTCGTATCTTTAGGGGGCGGAAAGAGGTTCACGGAGACCTGCTTTGTTTTAACAACTGCACATAGGAAATAAAAAGAAACAATAATTGTAGTTTACGGTCGATGATGCCATTCGGATGGCGGTTAGACTGGAAACCGTGAGGCTGAGCTCCAGACTGATTCGACGGAGTAACTCGATTTGCGAGTAATAAATAACCAAACGCGGTCACATCGTAACCTTCCTATACTGTACGGGATTTTGAGATTTGTGTTCAGGGCCACGATGCTTAGGATCAGGACCTGGGCCGTCAAAGTTGCTTATTTCTAGTGATGTGTTGATGACCCTTGGTCGCCAAAGGTCATAGGGTCAAAACTGGTGCTAGGAGACCCGAAGCGTAATTTAGCTAAAATGAGGAATAATTTGTCGACAACTTCTGAAGATCGGGAAAATAATGCCGAACAACAACACGGGAGATGTCCCTAACGATTTCGTGTTGTCTTCTTTAGTTCGATCATCGATAACATCAGATTTTTAACGTTAGAAACAACCGCAAGGGAGGTAAGCAAGGAGGGTTTGAGACGTCTTAATCAAAGTGGACGTATAACGAGACTTGCTCGGGAAAGTCAGAGTTTTAGTCACATGTTCCTTGCTAGTAGTGCTTTAAATCTTTGTATGAACGCTTAATTTACACATAAATAAATGAGTTAATCAACAGGTTGTTTTATTTGAAACAATAGCTAATTTCACGGTTTTTTTTTTAAAGATTGGATTAAAAACTAATGCTGTTTATCACGTTACATTGGCACTCATTAAAATTGGAATTGTCTGTTTTGGTTCGGCTAAGTCTTGCTTTGGTAAGTGGCAGCTTTGTTTAATAACCAGCTGTTTCTTTGTCCAGGAATCAGCCGGTAGACGAGTGGCTCTAGAGTTGGTAGTCGCAACCAGACAGTCTCTGGAACTAATGATCATTTATATTCCGATGATTATAACCGTCTACTTTTGAAATATTAATCTGCATTTTGACGTCTTGGTTTTCTCTACATAATAAATGATTTTTCGGCTTTTGGTTTGTGTTATGGTTTTCCTTGCTTTATCCCTGCTATTATCTATTGCGTTTTTATCTATTCGACCATGCTGATAAACGGATATATATATAAGATTAGATGGATGTTATAAAAATTACCAACATACTGACGTAAAATATCACGATAAGAACAGAATGTTATTGTTTTGGTGGCATGTTCTTCACAGAAGATTAGTTCGAACTGTTTGCCAATCATCTTCTTAGTATTAACTTAACTAACAAATGGTTAAATAATTAGTTATTTCAGTTAATACTGAAAAGATAATTGGAAATTCCTGAAATAGCCCTATAGTGGCGAACGTATTAAAAAGTAAACACTTCATATACAAAATCGACAAATAAATACCTAATCTGTTAGTTATGAGATTATATTTTGTTTATGGTGCTGACGTCAGAAGCCTCGTTCTGGTTGTTTGTGGTTTCCCTTATTTTTATTATATAGCTATGTCTGTCAGTATCATGTATAAGTAAAAGCTAATAAAAAACACACTAATAATAAAATCTGAGACACCATTGATATATTGATTATTCAATAAAAATCTCCATTCACCGTCATCAATTATAAAAGACCCTCTAAGTAAATACCAACTATTGTTTGTTTATGAAGAAAAAGAGGAAATGTGAAAGTTCCATAAGGAAGCTGATCAACCCCTGTTATCTGTTTCGGTGCTATTCGCGAGCCTCGGTCATCTATTTGACTTTACGCTGGGTCTGAAAACCTCAAATGAAAATATAGCAAGAACCGAAGGAAAAAACGCGGAATGCCTTCTATCAAAAAATAACTTTATTTTATAGAAAACTAGTAATAGAGGGAATGGGGGGAGTCGACCCTTAGAGACTTCATTTCGCCATATAACTTAGATTTTAAAAAAGAGAAAAGAAAAATCGCATTAAGTATTCAGACCAAAAATGAGTAAATACACGAAAATACGTAAAGGCCGAGTTCATCGGTTTATTCTTTGGCAGTCGGAACTCAGCGGGTTAAAAATAAACTCGAGGTAGGTTCTCGAATATCGACTGTCGATATACTATCCTGCACGTAACTCTTAGCCTTGGGAGCCAGAATTCCAAGACTCTAGAAGTCGTCATTTTGTGTACCTGCAATTTCCTTACCAACGGTAATCGATAGCAAATCCCTTTCGGTATCTAAATCAATTTCCTCGTTGACTCAAATTGGTATATTCATCTTCCGCTTTTACAACACTTTCACGAAAGCCGATATTATTATTATATGCATCTCGTCCGCTCGTACTAACATAAGTAGAAATCCGAACATTCTGCATACTCAGCGATATCTTCTGGAAGCACCATTCAATGCGATGTAGCTGCTTCTCGTGCACCATTATTGGAAATGCATAGTTTCATTTTCGAGAGAACTTCTTAAAGATTGTCAAAAAGTGATTCCTAACCTGAATAGCAACTCCTTGGAGCTGCTTCTGCTATTGTTACTCTCTATCTCTCTCTCTCTCTATCTATCTCTCTTCTCCTCTATCTCTCTCTCTCTCTCTCTCTCTCTCTCTCTCGACCTCTCTCTCTCTGTACTGATTCATCTCTCTCTCTCTCTCTCTCCTCTCTCTCTCTGTACTGATGTCATCTCTCTCTCTCTCTCTCCCCCTCTCTCTCTCTGTACTGATGTCCATCTCTCTCTCTCTCTCTCTCTCTCTCTCTCTCTCTCTCTCTCTCTCCCTCTCTCTCTCTGTACTGATGTCATCTCTCTCTCTCTCTCTCTCTCTCTCTCTCTCTCTCTCTCATATCGGAATTTTTTTGTTAATACGACCGCAGGTAAGTTATACAGAATCATTGGTATACAAGCAGCTGTCGTACTCAGCAGAAAGAAAGAACAAAAAAAACACAAACGCATAAAAAGAAAATGTGTATTCTTCGGTCAAAATTACAGCGCATGAAAAGATTATTCATAGTTTACAATTATTAGTAATTATGTGGCTTTCGAGCAACGGATCCGACAAGAAATAAATGATTTTACTCCAGAGACAGAAAACCCTTAATTCGTGTTGCCATGGCTGTCTCCCAGTACAGTATTTTCACCGGGGTTAATAACGGGTTGTATTCACGTGTCCGACTGCCTTGCAAACTAATTGGCATTTATTAACCGGCTGACTTTAATTTATCTCCCCCTTTTTTTACTAGCCAAACAAACGCGACAAGAAATTGACGTGCAACTGATTGGCTCCGGTTCACAAGAGTTTTATTAAATGTGAGACCTAACACCGAGACTCTGTCATCAGCACCGTGAGCCCTAGTAAACCCTTCCCGCTATGGAGCCGGATTTCTCTCTTTTCCTTCTGCCCCCCCCACCCTTGTTTTTAAATCGTAATCATTGTTATCCGAGGTGACACCCTTTTAAAGGTGTAAGTGGTACCTTTGTAAACACGAGCTGCTGTCCTCACAGGCTCTGCCAAGTATTTTTGTCTAATTGCCAGCTTCGAGATGCGGAGGGGGGTGTGTGTCCCCTTACCCCTGAGACTGCTGGTCGGACCGCCATAGATTGTACTTTTAAAACCGTTTCCGCTGGAAGAGCTACTTTGCTTTATTTAGCTGATAGCAAGAAAGCAAAAATTCGCCATAGATAATCTAAGGTATATTTCAGAAATCTTTAACGCTATCTATTAAGGATAATGCATTCAGCCCGCTGACAATTCTACTGGTGTACACGGAAATAACGGTTTCCTAATATTAAGCCGCGCTGCTGCTTTAGATAAGTTATAGTCATGTGATCCAGTCATGCTAATTGTAGATTTGCGTCTTCTTCCTATCGAACTCTGTTCTCCTGAAAGTCGGGGTCTAAGGGCGTCGTGAGCTGGACAGGGAAGGTCAAACGAATGTCCGAGGTACTGTTGGGGTGGGTCTCTTGAACAGTGCCCAAGAGTTACTCGCGAAACATCTACCGCGAGTGTCTGGAATTTTTTTAAAATCATTTTCACACGTGAGACGGAACGGGACCGGCTTCTGAAAGGAGAGCGAGGAATAGCTACGCCCCGGCCGAGCCGTTCCCGACCTCGGACCTTCAACCATAGAAGTTTAATAATTGCGGACAAACCGAATGAATTTCGTGCTGACCATATTTCCACAACACCTTGATAATTTTGAAACCTCCATCACCTCAAACACCTCCGATGTCTAAAATCTAGCTTACAAAGTATAACAACATCGTATACCCCCAAAAAGAAATTAAACTTCATTTTTAACAACACTGGTGACAAGATACTCTAACATGATGGACGGATTACGGTTAAACTTAGTAATTGTTATCTACCACCAATACCTACGAGACGGTAGTTTTCTAAAGCTTCGGAAACAATCTGTCTGGTCTTTAATTAACAGAGTTTCTCACTCCGTGGAAATCTGTACAAGGCGAGAGATGGAAGAGACGGCCAGAGTAAGAAAAACCGGAGGAATGGACGACCAGAATCTTGGGTGAGCTCTCGGTCACGTTTTAGGGGCATAATTTAAAAGTACTGAACAGTCGATTATCTTGTTTCTTTCTCTTTTCTTTTAAAAAAAAAAAACAAACCGTGAAAGCCATTGTTTGTGAACAGAATTATTATTATTCCGTTTCAGGAGAATACTTATTTGCCAGATTAATTCGCTTATCTGTTTTCTCAAAAACTCCCCGCGGAATAAATATGGCCTGGCGCGGTCTGCTGGGGCGAAAACCTGACATAAAAACCGTTACAAGCGCAGGAAATAAAAGCGAAATTATATCAGATTTATTCGACAAGTAGAAAACGGCCTTTGAAGAAAATCTGAGCATTTTCCTTAGCAAATAACCTGCCCAACCCCTTCCCTCCCATAATTCTTTATTGCATGATTTGACTAATGTGAATATTTTCGCCAGACCGTGGGGCTCCTGCTTACCGCTCGCTCGCCCAGTGTTTGCTTGCTGTAAACCCCTATTCCACCCGAATGTTCTGGTCTGGGCCCGGACCGGGGCGGAAACAAAGGTTCGCGGTCGACATCTTGTGAGGAGGAAGGCATCTGTCTGTAAATGACGTCAAACATCACGACAGAGCTTCCGGAACGCAAAGCGTTACATCCGTATGAGTGAACTCTGCTCATGCATCTATTACCGCCCGGTTTGCAAAGATAACCCCTTCTCTCTCCCCCCCCCCCCGGCAACCTCCCCCCACTTTTTTTTTTTTCGAAAATTGTGGTTACTTAGAATATAGAGAACATTCATTTATTTCATTGCTACGTCATTAAACATGACGTTGGTATTGATCACAGTCCGCTGGCTACCATGATTGAGCTCGTGACATTGCAAAGACGAGGCGGACTTACGGAGCATGCGCGACGCGAGCTCCCGCTGTTTTACTGCCATGGCAACGGAAAAAAATATCGAGTTCGTTATCGCAGTTGCGCTACTCTTCGGGTGAAATCGCTATCGAGTTCTAGATCGCTTTTTTTTTCCTTCTTTTCCCCGCCCTGGTGCAGCGACCCCGTGGTGTTGTTGTGTGTGTTGTGTGGTGTGTGTGTGTGTGTGTGTGTGTGTGTGTGTGTTGTGTGTGTTTTGTGTGTGTGTGAATTTTCCTCGAAATGTCAAGCGAATTTAATTAATTTATCCCCACCATTACGCTTCAAGAGTGAGCAAGACAGTTCCCGTGTACACGCGAGCCCAACCGTGACGTGGTAATACTTAATCCCCTACATGCCCATCCTCGCTACTGAGGGTCTGCTGGTTCTTAAAGTATGTTCTTGATTAACGGTGTCCTTTCTACAAACGCTAGACGGAGGGAGGTGCGTCAGACTCTTGCCGGGAGGCGATGCTGCTCTCCCGTTATCTTATGCCACGGGTGATTTGTTTCCAGTTCGCCCAGAAAGGTACGGACATGTAGTTAAAGGTGTGTTGTGGGGGGGGGGAAGCAAACCGAGGTTCGAGCGTGGCTCTGTTGACAACTGCTTGGTTATGGGTTAATAAGACTTGCCCTGCTCGAGAGCTCTCATCAGGAAAAGCCGTGAAGAATCCCCCTACCGATAAGGTCGGCTGCTGAGGAAACAAAGATCATTACGGCTCTGTAGCTGAAGTTAGCGTACGATCCCGCTCTTAGGAGGCAGAATTTCACTTTCGTTGTACTAAGCGACTTTGCTATATCTATGTGTTGTGTGTGTGTGTGTGTATTAATCGCATGGGTTTATGCACGCCTTTGGCATACATTGATGTTCAAAAGCACGCTGTCACAACCTCGTGCGGTCAATCTAAACGAAGAAGATGGAAACCTATCGATGAGAGCACGCAACCAGGCCTGAGAAAGTCCACACGAATATGAAACGTCGGCATCAGGGTTCATTTAGCTTCGGTCAATCTACTCCAGTGTCCGTCCGTTTACTTATCTTCCGGGCTCGAGCAGGGAAGCTGCTCTTATCAGTTCGTTTTGTTTACCTGTCGCTGCCGTGGTTGTTTAATGTTACGGCGTTCATCTTTTCCTTATCACTCTGCGTCTCGGTGTTGCTACTGTTTTTCATCTCCACCGTTTACGTTCGGTGCATCTGTCTGTCGCCGTCGTTATCTAAGCTCGTCATCAGTTTGTCGTCGCTGCTGCCTATTTATCCTATTGTAGTTGACAACTTGTTTATCTTATGCAACCACCGCAGTCTGTTCTGTTGTTGCTGTTCGCTAGTCTTTGTCATCTCAGGTTAGTTTTTACCTGCATGTCTTCTGTACCCTAATCACAAAGGTGGACTGCCACTGCGAGTCAATCCACTAAATACCAAATACTCCGCGGACCTTTACCTACTGTGTCAAAGACTCGCATTAACCCTTTCTCTCTGATTGGTGCCACTATGCACGCGGGAAAATTTTAAAAACAACAACAACAACAACAACGCATCACTGAGCTTTTACTGAATTTGCCAACGAAGATCGATAAGCAAGCATTTCAATAGATTGAGCGGAAATGTGTCTCTTTATCTCCTGACTGTTCTCACGAACTGCTCTCTTCTCTTAGTCTTGGGGATTTTACTTTGACTCTCTCCTGTTATCGTGGAGTTCAAGTATTAAAGAGCAAAGATAAAATTAAAAATAAATTCAAATTAAACTGCTGCCTCACTTTATTAAAAATTCTGCTTTAACGACACGGATTATATTATTATTATTATTATTATTATTATTATATTATTATTATTTAATAGTAGTAGTAGTAGTAGTATTGTTGTTGTTACTTAGTATTTAGGTGTTTCTAGATGCTAAAGATCAGCTTCCATGTCGACTTATCTCTGACGACTGTGTTTAGGATCAGCTGGCGAACAAACCAGAATGGGATGGGAGGAACGAATGCGAAGATCCGGATGGGAGAAGGAAAAGTAGTTGTTTCAGCACAAACGTTCGAAAGAGTTGAGGCTGGACGGCACAAAAACAGAAAGAGAGGGTAAAACTATAATACGTCAGAAATATTTTAAGCACTAAATTACACAGAGATGGAGAGAGAGAGAGAGATGAGAGAGTAGGAGAGAGGCGAGCGAGAGAGAGAGAGGCGAGAGAGAGAGAGAGAGAGAATATATATTAATATATTATATCATGAAACAGTTGAAGACAAAACGAGGAGAAGCGGGGAGAGATGCAAAGACAGATGCAAGCGCGAATGGACAAAGAGAAGCGGCCGTAAGAGAGAGGTGGAAGGACGTCAGAAGAATGGTTTGAGAGGGGAAGAGCAGGAAGAATGACCGCAAAAGCGTCGAACGACAGAGTCAGCTGGAACTTTCCTTTTTTTAGAAACAAAGAGATACAAATAGTGGGTATTAAAGTAAAGACAGGGGGGGGGGAGACTTCTACCAAAAAAGTAAGTAATTCCAAGGAGGTTCTAAACAGTGAAACGAACGAGGCGACAAAACGACAGCAGATGATCGGGCACCTGCCTTTTGCTGTCTGACAGACGGAGATTTTGCGTTCACTGTTTCTCGTTATCTTTTAAAGGCTGGGAGTTATCCGTGTGTGTGTGTGTGTGTGTGTGTGTGGTGTGTGTGGTGTGTGTGTGTGTGTGTGTGTGTGTGCGTGTGTTACCTGTGGATATGGGTATTACCTGTGTGTGTGTGTGTGTGTTACCTGTGGATATGGGTATTACCTGTGTGTGTGTGTGTGTGTGTTACCTGTGGATATGGGTATTACCTGTGTGTGTGTGTGATTGCTGCGAAATTTTTCAGTCTAATCTCCCTACAAAAGAAGCAGGAGTCAGGATAGCAGCTGTGCGCACAGTCACACACCAGGTGAGAAGTGAGCGCGGATATGACGACCCTCTCCACGCACGACGACGAGACACTGTCGGAAAACACGGAAAGACGGACTTACCGGCCCGGCTGCCACCAGGATCGATGCGCACAGCAGCAGAACGGTCGTCGTGTGGAGCGGAGGCAAAGAATTCCCCTTCGGAACAGACATCTGTACAGCCTCTAAGCGTCGTTCGGCGTCAGAACCCGGCAGATTTCCTAGCACAAGCACAGTCTTTCTCGGCGTACAGCCTCAGCAGCATTATCAGGCGGACAGACCGACGGCCAATGATGCTGCCCCCACGTCGGCGTGTGTCGTCCTACTCGCCCGTACGTCCGCGGCCTGCCAGAACGTTCCATCTCCGAACGCAAAGAAGCGGATCTAATGCGATATTAATGCCAATTTGCTGCAAATCGGTGGTGTGTTTGAAGTGGCCGTCAGGACCGACGACACGGCCGCTCGAGCCGCCAGTGTGGGATGCAGCGGCGAGCCGGACCAGTCGGCGTTTATTCGGATCCCAGGTCAGGCCTCAGACCGGTCAGCAGATCTCACTGAGTCCGTGGAGGGGTATAGAGACGTCCGCTTCAAACACATCTTCCGGTAGTTCCTTTCTTCCTCCTAATAATCACTTCGTCGTCACGTCTTCATCTTTGCTTCTTCCCTTCATCATATACTCGATGCCCTATTAAGCACCATACTGTCTCCATTATATTCTCTATATATATATATCTATATAATGTCTCATTATATATCTATATATATATTCTATTTATAGCAAGGTGAGAGATGTCAGTGCGCTTCTTCGCGTCGCAGCTTCTGTATCTACTTCGCGACTTCAATGAAGCCCAGCGGCTATCGCTGAACAACTTTGTGCTTATAAAACCTGTACGTTATTAACATCCCTCAATCTATAGAACTAATATCCAAGCGTTCCGTCTGTAAAAGAACCACAGAGTTCCCACCTGTTCCAAGTGGTGTCCAATGCTGTATCAGACTGAACACAGATAGCGTTTCGATAAATCGATGCCCACGCTGGGTCCGCGTTCTCCAGATGTAACCCAGTCAACAGATGACACCAACACAAACCCGACCGTCTGTTTGGAACGTCGGCTCCACATATGTGTTAGCTAACTAACAACTGATAGATCAACAAGCGAAGTCACCTGTCAGCCTTTAATATTTCGAAAACTCGCACGCGTTTGCAAATATCGGAGATTCGTAGTTTTAGAACCACAAAAAGAATACAGCTAATACGGTAAGGAAGTAACTACGCTTGCATGTTAGTTGTCCGCTCTAGTGGTATACGCTAGCGGCGGGTTGAGATCGTATCTGTGTCTTTTAGAAATGATGATAATAACAGTATCTGGAAGTTAGGTTTTTTGTGTTGAACTTTTTTTATTGTTGCTTTCTTTAAGGATACACAACCAATAAAATGGGCGTGTCTGATCTGGTGTCTGGCGGAACTGGTGAAAAGCCTGGCTCTGATCGTGTTAGAATTAAATTAATTTAAAGGCTGGGGTGTAGGCGTGGAATTTTGTCGGTCAGTGAATGTACGTGAACGGTTTTATAAACAGTGCGCTCTTTAACACGGGAACTAAAGCGTTTTCAAAATACAGCTACAGTGGCTAACGCGTCAGTGTTCAGATCGCTGTGCCCCTGTTAAACTTATTATCGGTCGAAGAAACAAGTAGACCGGGCACCTGAATACATTCCTCGAGTAGCGTATTGCCCGTCGCTGTATCTTGCTGCATCGCTAGTCGCGGTGTTACGAAGCCGTTGACGCGGACAAGCGTATCCGGATCGAGTCACGGCCGACTTCTACGCCCCCTACCGGCGTACCCAACCACTTTGGATGGAGCCTGAACATGAAGCGAACAAGTCGGAAACTGCTTCAGATCAGTCGTCGTCCAAAACAAAAACGACTGATGCAAGTTTCGGTTTTCTCAGCTGTCAAGTTCGTCGGTCCGTCAGGCACGTTCCTTTTCCCTGAACTTCCGAATCTCAACAAAGCCCGCGCGACGTCTGACGCCTCTGCTAACGACCGCAGTCCCGGTGTCGTCGACTGGTTTGACAATGACGTCAGATGCTGTCAGAATCTCCTTTTTTTTAACTTCGCCGCTAGAGAGCTTCAAATAAGTAATGCTGAAGTGCAACGACCTGATGTAATTTTCGCTCTACGTACGCTGATAAAATTTCATTTCCAAGACACCTGCTTAATCACAACCTGGAAAAAAAAGATCGCTACTCATTGTCGCTCATTTTAAAATAAAGAAAAAGCTAAGTCGATTGCTGTATTTTACCATCAGGTAAGACACAAACAGTGCTGACGTGGCGGACAGTTTTCAAGGTGGAAGTTCGTAATTGTCAAGTGAGGAGCAGGAAGTTAAAACCTTAATCACCTTAATGTTTTAGTTAGAATTTATAAAATTTAATTTAAATCAATTTTAAAGCCACCATAAGTGGGAAAACGTGCACTGCTCATTATCGCTGCTTGCCCATAAACGTAGGCATTCAGTTATCGATGCAGAACACGGGAAAAGCGTTCTCTTATGTTCGATGCTATTTACCGCCCCCCCACCTGTGTCGCTGAATTAATTGTTCTTCCATCGATCCAACTGAATGCAGAAGACCACCGGGCGAGACTACTTGCTACAGCAGCGGTAATCCTTAATTAAACGTATCGATGAGCTATAATCGACGTCACACACTCTAACCTTTCAATGAGACATCCTCTGCAGCCAACTCGGCGAATGTGACATCGGACGGTTCCTTGGCCTACTTCTGCTGCATGGTTAACGTCTGTAAGAGAATATCGACGGTGGGCGCGGAACAGGCGAGCATCCTTCGGTTGAGCTAGAACTAACACCATCTTCTCAAGCCAGACGTCGTACCGCGGGCAGATCCGGCAGCAGCTTGCCGCGGTCAGTGCTCCGGAAGGTACCGACTTTCCGGAACTCTGTTGCCCTGTGAAGCTACCACGTTCAGAGACGTGAACGTCATGGATTCTCCAACGTTCAAACGCCATTCCAAATATGCCGTCTGTTGACAGTTAATAGTTGTAAGTAACGCGAGTTGGCATCCCGTTTTAAAACCTTTAACCTGCCAATACAAACCACGTGCTAAGATTCTAATTTAAAAAACAACAACAACAACAGAACCTCGACGGGATCTTTTTAAATATGACGCGATTAGATCCGTGTGAGAAAAACAGTTTCAAAACATTTAAATTATGGACGTCAAATTAAAACCTGCTAATAAATTTTGTTTCTGCGATTTTGAATGTATAACATCTTTAAACTGCTAAATAATTAACCATAAATTGTGTTTTTACTTAGTCATTTAGAAGTTTGAATTAAGTAACTGCGCCCAGCATTAATAGTGATTTCCCAGACGCCTTCGGGGGTAGCTCATAACTGCTTTCACGTCCGTCTTTAATTAATTAATTAAGCGTAGTGCAATTACATCATTTTAACAGTTATGTTACTCTTGAGCCAACTGCGCTTAAAGACCGACCGCCTGGGATCCAATCAATTCCGTTCTTTTATTAATCATGATTGCACAGATTTCTGATTGTCACGTGATGATATATTTTTATCCTTCCGCTGTGGCTGATTGCCCGAGTTCGATCCCTGTTGGCGACTGGCCCGGCTTGGCAAAACTCCCATAGCATTGTTTCTTCTCGCTCGCCTGTGCCAATCCAGCAGCCCAAATTCTCTTGGCTCTCAAGTAGGTAATAGCACCTGTCGTCTTTAGAAACAGCTACTTTAATTGTACACTGGTGGTCTTCCTTATTAACCATTATAATATGCGTACGTGACTAGCCTCACTACAGTTTCCAGCACGTTTTTTTTGGTGCGCATTTGCAAAACATTTCCGTTTTTATTTTGTATGGGCTTTTAAATTTAACGAAGACTTAGTCACAGTTTTATATATAACTAGCTGGCGTGCCCGTCACTGCAGGGGAGGGGGGAATGACTTTAGGCCCAACCTGTGGTAGCTTGTAATCTTGTCCAGATTCTGAAGTACCTACACCAAAAATCTGTTGCCTCTAGGGGCTTACAGTTTGTCTGTGAACAAACAAACGCTCGAAAATATGTATTAAATAAACCACAAATGTGCTGGACTTAAGAGGGAAGATTACTGTCGATCGACTGTGACGAGGTCGGCAATGTTTACTATATTGCAAGGTGCTCTAGGGGAAACGCCCACGATTCTACCTCTTTATTACCGATGACACAAACACAAAGTTGGTATGTACAGCTAAACAGAGAAAAGTCTTTTAGGTTCATGCGCGTGAACATTAGAAGAAAAGAAAATAATTTACCAACAATTTTTCTGAACGATCAGAAGAATGCGAACTAAATGTTATCATCGACGGGCTACTTTTCCCTATCATTTGATGCTGAGGCATTTACGATGATCCTTCCCGTTACGTTGTGACCAATTGTAGAAACGGGCTCCTTAATGGAACACTATACAACTATAGCAAACATGGCGGCGGGCCGGCCAAGAACGAAAGCTGTTTGAATTCTCCCAGGATCCGGCTCGATTTGCCGACCTGCTATGGCAATGGTTTCGTACAGAGGACTGCCCGTAAGTTCTCCGCATGATTTGGAACTGCGTCCTGCATTTTCCTGGCAAGTCCTATAATCTCGAACATTCGAAGCCCACTTAGAGTCGCACATGCAGAGGGCTGATTCAGTGCAGCTAGATAATTCTGCTCTCAATCTTCACTTAAATTATTTCATCAGCCCGGTGACTCTCACGTCACAAGATATAGTAGCTATCACCAACAAAGACGCGGAAACCAATAAGGATTTTTTTTTTAAAAAAAGACAATTGTTCGAAGATTCCTTTAATGTTTGAAATTATACTATTGAGCCTTATTAACTTTCTTGCTTTTTAGTGAGGTTCTAGGCAAGTTTTCCGGAAAGTTCTTCATTGTATACTTTACTATCAACTATTCTTCAACTATTCTTCACTTGATTTCACTGTGATAATATGAGTCAAAGAGCACTTTCACACAGGGGGAGAGAGAGAGAGAGAGAGAGAGCCGAGAGAGAGAGAGAGGAGAGAGGAGAGAGAGAGAGGATGAGAGAGAGAGAGAGAGATGAGAGAGAGAGAGATATACCGAGAGAGAGAGTGTGTGTGTGTGTGTGTGTGTATGAACGTCAGTACACAGAGAAAGCGATGATGTCAACAGAGATATGACGTCAGTTACAGAAAGAGATTGGAGAGAGAGAGAGAGACATGGACAGAGAGAGATGGAGAGAGAGAGAGAGAGATGACGTCAGTACACAGAGAAAGAGATGATGTCAACAGAGATATGACGTCAGTACAGAAAGAGACAGACAGAGAGAGATGGAGAGAGAGAGAGAGAGATGACGTCAGTACACAGAGAAAGAGATGATGTCAACAGAGATATGACGTCAGTACAGAAAGAGATGGAGAGAGAGAGAGAGGAGAAGCAGCTGGCAGGATAGTCATTCTCTACGAAACGTGGATGCCAGAAGACGATAAAGTGAAAGCCAAGCATTTTAAAGGATCTTTCGAACGCTCAGCTCGACCCTGTAAGGACCTCAGCATCAAAGCTATTCACACAAGTACTGACATTAAGAAAGCAGTTAACGCACCTGATTCAACTCAAGACGCGCCATCTACCAAGGATTCATTTTTGCTCCATCGACGACTGTGCTTGCGGTTGAAAATACGTCTGTGAGACAAAGAGACCCACCAAAGCCGGAATAGAGAAACACAGATCAGACAGGCTGGGAACACCGGAAAAGTCAGCTTAGTGGCCCATGAGTTGTCGTCAAACAGAAAAGAGCGTCGTCTGAAAAGAAGAACCGGTCCGATTTCTGGGCGCTGTAATAATAAAACAGACACCGGGAAAAATTATCGATTCCTTTTTGTCGAAATCGTGTTTCCAGTTGGGATTTTACGGAAAACCTCACATAAATAAGCTAAAAGGGGGGAGATACCATCAACTTTGATGAAGGGGGAAAGTGCAAGTCGTTCAAGAGGATTTGGCGACCAGAGCGAGTAGTTATCCAGGTTTGGTTGGGGGCTCTTGAGCCGTGGCCAGGGTACAAGCGAGTCAAGAGTTTAACCCCCTACTAAAATTCATTATTTTTAAATGCTGGACAAAACGATGCGCGATCACCTGACGAGCAAGAGCGAAAAAAAAAAACCAGGCCAACGGAACTGGTCCTGACCAGAATTCTAACTCAGACCCTTAAGGCCAGTAGCAGCTTTCTGACCTCGACGAACTTTCCCTGGGACACATGCGTGCCATCGATCGAACCTTTTCTTTTGGGGGGCTCAGTGAATTTTTTAAGACAGTTAATAATCGATACCGATGAAAATCAATCGTTAAAACATGACTATGACTGAAATAAAGAAGTGACTTTTCGCCACCCACTGTGGAAAATGTGTATTAGATTGTCCTCATGTCGCAGCCATATCTGTACATTCAAAAGTTAGTGTCCCCTTTGGCACCACATTCGAATAATATGGCTATTTATTACAGCAGCTGGGACGGTTTGGATAATATTTAATTGATTTTTTTAAAGGACAAATTGAAATTAATTTTGGAAATATTTCAAAAATCTTTATCGGGAGGAAATCTTGATTAGGGAAAATCCATGAGAAAGTAACTTTTAAATTTTGAGATTTTAGAGAAGATAAATCGAAATTCTACAGGCATTTACTTGGGCGTAGTTGCCTTAATATTTGTCCATATCTCTTTTATTTCTATGTCCGTATCTCTTTTATTTCTATGTCCGTATTACCATTATGGGGCAATATCGATTTTTCCATTAGAGACCTAATTCCATTATGAAATATAAACTATAAGTTCGTCCATCGTGCGCGCAGATTATAGGAGGAGAATTTTTTTTAAAAATTTTCTCTTGTTCGTTCGAAGCCAAGACAAAATTAATATTGTCAAGTGTCCGCCCTTTTAGCCTTCTGGCCTCATATTTTCTTCTGCTGATGCCAGATCCGACGAGTCTATCTCCGGTCCTCTTCCGTTCGGTGAAGTGGCCACTCGTGTGGAGCCCATTAATCACGGCACGGCTTCTCTCTGTACTGTCGTCACACCTCTCTATACCGAGTCTTCGATCGCAGAATGTCTTTCTCTGACAATGAGTTCTTTTTAAAGTTGTGCACTGCTTTCTCATTACTCGGGGAAACTATCATTTCGGAAGATAATAACATGGAAAAATGGTCATTCAAGCCAATAAAAGGGGATATTATAATGAAAAACAAAAAAAAAAAAAACCTTGTCCGGTCTAAGTTCCATATACAAATAATTAATTATGCACGGAGATAAACCGATCATATATGATATATACAAGGCGGACGTGTAGTACTATCAGGAAACTTTGGCTCGAGACGTGGTGCTCGATCGCTGACTCTGCAACAACGCGGAAATTGTGTTAGCTTTTGTTTTGTATGCTAACATAAGCCAACCTTCTGACGCTTCTAGCAGCTCCCCCCGCGCGCCACGCCGTCGAGCGGCTCTTTCACCACAAAATTTGTCACGAGGGGAGGAGAAGAAACCCTGCCGCGGAGACGCGATGCATGTATTGCTAAACCAAGTCAGTTCCAGACCCTCGGCTTTAGAGTCCAGCATATCAACTAACCACCGCACCATCACGCTGTCCGCTATATAAAAGAAGGAAGATTAACGGTCGATGTTTCTTCTCCTTCTAAGAGAAAGAGATGAAGCAAAGTGTAAAAATAAAAGTTTGTTTGCGATATAATTGGATTTCATTTATTATTATGGCTTTCAGCTGATGATTTATCTACTGCAGTGTTTTAATCGAAAGTATCGATCTTCGAACAGCTTGGTTTTTGTTAAGCTAAAGCATTTACCTAGTAAAATTTGCCTTACTTGTGGATTGTAAGAATTTGTGTACAATAAAATAAATATCTATTTCATTCATTAAATCTTTATCATTTCTATTTCCCTATTTATTTTCGTAAAAGTTAAAATGTAATATTTTCACTTATAGGCAAATAGGGAGTAGATGCGGCTCTTTTCTCGCATTTCTTTCCATTTTCTGCTTCCGTGAAAAAAAAGACTACACGCGCAGGTTATCGGCTTTAACTTCTCGCCTCCGGTTCACCACTAACGACCAAGCCTTACTGTTGTTGTTGCTGCTGCTGATGCTGCTGCTACGTCAGGGATGTCAAGTCGACATTAGTTTTCGATGTGACAGGGTAACTAGATCAGGTTTTTTCAAATAATTATGCACTTATCCTTTTCTGTATAAAATTCAGAACAGCCGAGTAATGCAGCATGCAAGCAACACAACCTGTGCGGATTGATATGATGGAAAAACAGTTACACCACGACATCATTTATTCCAATAAACAGTTACATCACGACAGCATTTATTCCAATAAACAGTTACATCACGACATCATTTATTCCAATAAAACAGTTACATCACGACAGCATTTATTCCAATAAAACAGTTACATCATGACATCATTTATTCCAATAAACAGTTACATCACGACATCATTTATTCCAATAAAACAGTTACATCACGACAGTATTTATTCCAATAAAACAGTTACATCACGACAGCATTTATTCCAATAAACAGTTACATCACGACAGCATTTATTCCAATAAAACAGTTACATCATGACATCATTTATTCCAATAAACAGTTACATCACGACATCATTTATTCCAATAAAACAGTTACATCACGACAGTATTTATTCCAATAAAACAGTTACATCACGACAGCATTTATTCCAATAAAACAGTTACATCACGACAGCATTTATTCCAATAAAACAGTTACATCATGACATCATTTATTCCAATAAACAGTTACATCACGACAGCATTTATTCCAATAAAACAGTTACATCACGACATCATTTATTCCAATAAACAGTTACATCACGACAGCATTTATTCCAATAAACAGTTACATCACGACAGCATTTATTCCAATAAAACAGTTACACCACGACACCATTTATTCCATAAATAGTTGCACAGTTATATATACAGCCCACATACCATGAAACATAATGGATTTTGGTATCTTAATAAAGATACCCTATTACTATTATTTATTATATCATAATAAAACAGATATACCATGGCTGGAATTTATTTTAGTAAAACAGATAATGGTTTCTGTTTATCCTAATAAAACGGATACACCATGGCTGTCATTTATCCTAATAATGATATACAGTTTTTTTTTTTCTTTAGTCTCAAATACAAAAGTTGTCTTGGAATCTAACAAAATGGCTTCAGTTAGTTTATTTCAGGTATTTTTACTCAGACAAGTTTCATAATATATGCGTTTGTGTCTACTGACATTTATCGTCCACCGGCTTCTGGTCCAGATTCATGAAATATTCCGCTTGATTTCGCAATAAAAATTCAAATGAATTTGTTTTCTCTTTCTTCAGATAACTCAAATATCTAAAATAAACTTTTTAGCAAGCCTTAATCACTTTTGCATCTATATAGCTCCTGAATTTTAGCAAATCGACAATATATATTTATGTATTTATTCATCCATACTCATTAATTATCTATCTATTCATTGCTTATTTACGCGCCAATCGAATTGCCCGTTAGAAATAATAAAGGCTGGATCATGAAATAAGATTTCTGATTGGGTTCACACTCGAGAGCTATATTTGCAAACCTTTACATGTCAGATGCCTTCTCGAAATGCAATCAACGAGAAGGATAATCACACAAACGAGTTAGTAAGTCTACTGTCCGAAACAGGATAAATAATCAAACCGAATTATGGCTACATTAGCAATGTCAGAATTGCTATCGCTTGGCTCCGCAGTTCGCTTACGGATCTGTCTCTTTTTATTCAACTCGCGGTAAAACAAAACGAACGACTTCGCGTGTAGATTTTTGGGAAAGGTCCCTTGTTCCCGTAAAGACAACTTGAAGAGAGAAGTCACCTCAAGCATTGGTAGACCTACCTACGTTCTCTGATTAAATCTTTGCGCGAGTAGTATGTTTAAAGTAATCGTCTATGTAGTTTGAGAGCGTCACAGCTGGTGTACCTCAGGGTTCTGTTCTGAACTCCGTGTTCTTCTCAGTTTATGTTAACGACTCATACCATTGTGGGCGTGAGGTTACATAGAAATAGAAAAATAACACCAATTTTTTTTAAAAAAGGGTTTTGAAATAAATTTCAGTCATTTCTGTAAAAGGGAAGCAAAAATAAAAATAAGATTTAACAAATAAATTGCAAAGTTATTCAATTAAAAAAATGTAATTATGGCAGGGAAGACTGAAGAACATGGAAATACTGATTATAAAAAGGAAAGAGTAAGTTGTTTTCGAGAACGAACAGCTACAAAAATTGGGAAATTATAGAAAGCATTTGCTTAATATATTCTTCAATTAAAGTGAAACAACAAAAATGTACCCGTTTCATTACAGGCCTGAAGATTTTAATTATAAAGTGATCATTAAAAAAAAAATTAAAAGGCATTGATTTGTTATTCTTGAGAATGCTGACAGCGAGCGAGATAGGCTTTTATACGTTGTGTTAATGGCCGGAGGCAATACTCCATTCAACTCCCCTGAAACTGAGAAATGAGGTAAACAAACCCAGTGAAAATAAGTTAAAATGAAAAAAAAAAAAAAATTATATATAAAAGTGAGAGATTGTTTGTGTTTTATAAATTTACAATGAGAGAGAGAGAGAGAGAGAGAGAGAGAGGTGGGAAATTCACGAAACAATGAGACTCGCGTGATGCGAGAATTACACGTAACAGTTCCACTCAGGCAAGACTTTTTAGAGGACGAACGAGATGGTAAAATCGAAACTTACATTAACTCGCATTAGTATTTTTGTGTCGTCGTCTGGCGATGGTCGCCGGATTGCCAATATAGCCAAGCTTCGAGACAAGTATCTGTTTTTGGTAATTAGTTAAAGCGGAATGTTCTTTTGTTTTATCTGTTTACCCAGTAAGTTCTAGAAATTGCTGGATTTATTATATATATATATATATATATATTTATATATATATATATATTTGTTTATTTTGCTGATGCCCCTTCATCTCTAATAAACATAATGGCACAACTGTCGTTTTTAAGATATATTGTCCGAACTCGCGCCTTAAAAGAAAAAAAATGACAATAACAAATATAATTAAATATTGGCCTACCTACTTAGGGGACTGTTCGATTTACCACTTCCTCACCCACCAAGACATCTTTACTTATCGCTCTCTTCTGAAGACCATTACTTTTTCTACTTCTCTCTAATGTTCCAAACAGTCGGTTCTTAGTTTAGATGCGCAATGCCAATAAATAATTTAGACTTAAACGGCTTGGCATTCCAGCCTGGTTTCTGGAATTCTCGACTGCTAAGATTTGGGTCCAATTTGTTGTACCTCTCTCGTACGGTTCCCCCCCCCCTCTTTCCCATTTGGCCACGTGCGGTTTTTTCCCCTACATATGAAAATAAATTGATAATGGTTTACATCGATTTAACGAACTCTGTCGAGGCATTAAACGCATCGATTCGTTTGTTTCTAGCTCTCTCGAAAATATTCACCTCTTTACTATTTTACGCCCATCTACCTTCACCTACCTGTTGTATCTTTGGAAAATCGCTGGAGAACTTCTGCGGGATAGAAATTGTTGTAGTTGCTTTATTAAACGTGTTAATTCAGTATTATCCATCTTTCCTGTACGTATCTGTTACGATGCTCTTGCTAACTGAAGACCATCTACACTCGACACTATTACTAGTGTCAGTCACGTTGTTATTTTTATTTGCTTTCTTCACGGACTCGACCTGAGGTTTGGGGGGGGGGACTATTTGATAAACGTGTCCGGGAGGATCCACGCCTACATAAAAACAAGCTTCCAACTATCAAGTTAAGGAGAAGAAAAACTCGCTATATTTTAGTAGTGGGGACCTGGGGAAAGCCCACACAAAAATGCCAGCATTTAAAGGGAAGAAGAAAAGAACAAACAACCAATCTCTGGTCGTATACTATATACAGTCCTGACTCAAGTCAAACCAAGCCCCATGCCGCCACCGTGACAAGCGAGTGCACTACGCAGCGGGATAACTGACTCCTTAACAAGTTACTGGTACCGCACACTATACTATTATCAAAGAAATTAGATCAGCAACTAAATACACATTTCGAGTTGTTTTTACGCTTGATAAGTAAAAATACAAGTAAAGTATTCTGTTCGGTTTACGTGGCAGCTGGTCGATGGTGAAACATTGTGTCTTTTTACTTTTAAAAGATCTGAGAATTTAGTGGAAATCCCGGGGTTCTCGAGCTTGGTGAGTGACGATCTAGAGCAACTAAGCGCAGTTTTGTCGAAACTGGCCGACCAGATGAAATAATAATATATTTGACAGCTCTAATATTAGTGGTGATAATAGCCATAGTAGTAGTAATGTTACTAGCAGTTATGGTACTTAGTAACGACATTGGTGGCAACGTTACTGGTAAGAATAATTATATCAGTTGCTGTAGAAATAATAGCGTTAATAGTAGACATTAAGAGTGTATGCTGATCAGTTTTGGTAGTGCCACTTTTAGCAGCAATGCTAATGGTAAATAGTATAATAGTTAGTCGTTACGGTGGGTAGAGAGGGCCATATTTGTTATCTTTTAATAAGTACATGTAACCATTACAACTGCTCACCACATGTTACAAAACAAAGAACTTACCTATAGCATTCATCCCATCCAAATGTGAGTACACTTCAAACTTTTCGAGCACACGTGGGTGGCGCTATGGCTCTCCTGTCACGAAGTCCACAAAAATCTTTGCGTGCATCATGGGATTGTAAGAATGACGTCATTACTACTGTCGATGTAGAAAATCTTCAGTTTCTGCTGCATTATTCTCGGTGACAGTGTGCTTGGTACCCTACAAGTATGCCACTTCTCCCATCCCGACACTCACAAGGACACACATGGATGACGGAGGTAAAGTTACCCTCTTTCTTTCTGCCTATTACATGGCTACTGGGATATCGCTTAATCTTTATTGGTACATCAAAGTCTGCGCATTTCCAAATTTAGCACCGAAACTGATCTCAAAAAGCTGTTGATACCAGTAGCACGAAAGCTCCTGTTTGCTAGACTTTTGGGGGGAAAGCACCGTCACTGAACTACGTCCGAATTCCCGTCGTGACCAGTTCAGCTTGGTGTAATTCTTGGCAAGTCCTCCCAGATCTAAAAAGAAAAACTAAGTGGGGATTTTCCGGATACGTGGGTGGGAGATCTGCGAGTAACTCTTGACGAGCTCGAACAATGGCAGCCACTTAATTCCCTAGTAACGAGCTTCATGTCCGATCCACGTGCTCGACACCGCTTCTATTGGCTCACTGGTCTCCCAGACCAGGACAGAGTGCGCAAAGTATACGAGCCGACGGTTAATATTAATTATGGTTATCACTAACCGTGGTTAACGCATACTCGAGTGGTTATTAGTTATTATGTATAAGTATTCGTATAAGAGACTGAAGGACAAATTAAACAAGAAGACTGAATAGTCTCGCATGAAAGCAAGCAAATAAGTAACCACGTTGACGGTACCTTAGTAGTTTGGTCTGGTGCAATAAAAGCATTTGTGAGACATAATTTACAATACAGAATAGCATACAGCTGTCATGCTTTGGTATATTACTCTCCAGAAAAGAAAATTCTACTCGTCATCAAGAACCAAAATCAGGAATCAGGTTCGGGTGGACAGACTAGAGGTGGGACGAGTAGGAATAATATTCGGCCTGGGCCGACGTCTGTTGCCAGTGTTGCCAAGTTCTTTATTTCCGAAGAATATTCTGTGTGTTCGGCGCGCATTCTAGAACGTGTCGGCGGCGGTGACTGACCATTAGTCGGCTTCTTCTGATGGACACGTTCGAACGTCTATGGAAACTCGCGATGTGATGAGGGCAGACGACTTCTTAACTTCTCGAAGGCGACAAAGCTGCATTTTCCCCAGAAGTGATTGTCTCAGAAACCATCGCCTGAAAAAAAGATGAAAGGTCGCGAAGATCGAGACACCTTTGTGCAATACGTAATTCGGGAATATTCCGTATTATTGTCTCTTGCGATGCGATCCGTGTGGTGGAGTAATTAGTCTCAACGACGGCACACTGAAGATGCTTAGTGATCCTAACCTCCATCAGTAGTAAACTTCACAGCCGGATTCTCCATCCCTCACTTTCTCGACTAAAAATGCCACCGCATCAATCCTACAGGGAGCGTCGGCGTAAAACTAATCAAACCATTTTGCTTCTTCGATTTTAGTCAAACACTAGAAAGTTAAAGGTTGAACAATACTAACCCTGACCGAAGCTCTCTCCTTTGGAAATGCCGTTCGCCTCCTATGACACGGACACTTAATCATCTGCTGGTGATTTATGGCAGGAGCCCTCGTCCGTTCTGTTGGGAGGAATGCGATCTGGTCCGCTTTCCATAAGTCCTCTCATGTACTGATGTCCTCTCTCTCTCTCTATGTACTGATGTCTCTCTCTCCTCTCTCTCAATCTCCATCTCTCTCCTCCTCTCGCTCTCCCTCGCTCGTCGCGTCTCATCTCTCTTGGAGTCCTCTCCTCTCTCGTCTCTCATCCTCTCTCTCTCTCTCTCGCCTCTCCCTATCTCTCGCTCTCTCATTCTCTCGCATCGTCCTCTCTCTCTCATCCCTCCTCTCCTCCTTCCTCCGCCCTGTCTCTCTCCTCTCTCTCTCTCCAATCCTCCTCTCGTCTCGCTCATCTCTCTCGCTCTCTCTCTCTCTCTCTCTCTCTCCTCACTCTCTCTCTCTCCTCGTCTCTCTCCTCGTCTCTCTCCTCTCTCTCCTCCTCGTCCTCTCTCTCTCTCTCTCTCTCCTCTCTCTCTCTCCTCCTCCTCTCTCTCTCTCTCTCTCTCTCGTCTCGCTCTACTCTCCTCTCTCTCTCTCTCTCTCCGTCATTCTCCTCCCTCTCTCATCCTCTCTCTCTCCTCTCTCTCGCTCTCCCTCCTCCTCTCGCTCTCTCTCCTCTCTCTCTCTCCTCTCTCGCTCTCTCTCTCTCTCTCTCTCTCTCTCTCTCTCTCCCTCTCTCTCTCTTCTCTCTCTCCTCTCTCTCTCCTCCTACTCTCTCTCTCCTCTCTCTCTCTCATCCTCCTCGCCCTCTCTCTCTCTCCTACCTCATCCTCCTCTCATCTCTCTCTCTCTCTCTCCTCTCGTCTCCCATCTCTTCTCTCTCCTCTCTCTCTCCTCTCTCTCTCTCCCCTCTCTCTCTCTCTCTCTCTCTCCATCTCCCTCCTCTCCTCTCTCGCTCTCTCTCCTCTCTCCCTCTCTCTCTCTCTCTCTCTCTCTCTCCTTCTCTCTCTCACTCTCCGATTTTTAGCCTGGGCAAAGAAAGAATCTGACCTCGCCCTTGATATAAACCCACACATGAGAGTTATTCCAAGTAATATTTGCCTTAAATCCACCCCCAAAACAGACACTTTTGCTGTTCCTGTTCCTCCACATTATTTTTACTATAGAAATCGGTGCTTGCCTTGCCCGCCATTTACATCGTATATATGATAATTCATTCTCCGCGATCCCGGGTTCTGCGCGGATCGAATAAAATTATAATGGATTTGCCCAAATTTATTTTCCGAGCTCGACGATAATTGATCCTTTGGTGCGAGCCGTGCGTGTTGCGTCCTGATAGGTACGCCTCATTTTAGCCAGCAGCATTTGTTCTGTGATGTTCTCCCCCCCTTCCTCCTTCCAAAGCTCGGCAAACAAGAGCCAGGTGGCGCTGTCTCGTTCGAGTTACTAATTGTATTCCATTTGTGTGACACCGAAGAATGGGAAAATAAAGTCAGAACCCCTCACCCAAGCCTTTTACCGAAACGATAACTGTTTCAAAAAAAAAAGATATTGTGATGATAAGAAAGTGCATGGGGAGAAGATAACGAGGAAAACCCGGATGTGCCGCACAAATCCAATACGGAATTGTTCGCCTAAAATGAGAAAAAGTTGGGTTTTTTAAAAAAAAAAAAAAATAGAGTGCTTTTTGTGTGACTCTATGACGACACACCGTACCCAAGGGCTTCGGTGGATGCATCATTAAGGAAGAGAAGACGCCTGGCGTCAGCCTTGGTGACTAAACAAGAAGTCGCCTAGACACGGCTGGAGGCTGTAACCGGTGGTCGGGGCGCAGGTAAAGCAAGAGACTTATCTCCTTAACCGCTGTAATTAGCGGGTATCGTCGACGCGAAGATCCCCATTTTTTTTTGGTTACCTTTTCCCGCATCCACTACCAGTTTCTAACATCAGACGAGATCGGGGTTAGAAAGGAGTTTAAAACAGATACGTAGAAAATATAATTTATAGCAAGAGCTACTATCGACAGATGCCCCTACGTCACTGTAGGAGAGACTGGGGAACAAGACCGTGAGGTGATTAAAGGATATATTTCGATCCTAAACGATGGTTACGACGGACGACTCCCTGATGCAGGCAAATCGATTTGCTCGTTTATTTTAGCGTTTTCAACAATAGCCGAAGTAGCAGAACAATCTAGCCTTGGTGGTAGTTTGGTCGCTACACAGCAGATGGAAGCAAAGGTATAGGAAACGTTTCGGCCTGCCGCCAGAAACACGTCCACAAACCAGGAACTGAGCAAGAGACAGCGACAGCACCAATCGCCTCCTCTGCGCTGTTTCTGTACACAGGATTTACCTGTAGGGTGGCTCGACACGCAAATGTTATTCCTGAAAAGAGATCTTTGGTTCTGCTATGTTTAACAGGTGAATTAGTTTGATTTCCGAAATTTCCTTAAATTATTCTTTTGTTTGTTTGTTTGTTTTTTTTAACGCAATAGTGGGAAGATAAAGATGTTTATGCGCACCTGGGATAATAGTTTGCAAAGGTCTGCTGTCGTTTCGGTTCCCCGGCTTAGCGGTCGACGTTAAGGTCCGTGCCTGGCCCCAAGGGATCAGGGTTTTAAGGGTTTGACAGTAGCATCTTTATAGTGCCGAACCGGCTCACTGGAACTACGAATAAGTAGGGGGGATAGCCGAACCATCCAGCGAGTACCCCTTGGATAAGCTGAGTTGGTTCGGGAGAGTGGGTAAGTCTACGCCAGTCCCCCAACACCGAGCACGGCCTGTCAAAGTGAGCCACGCTCCACAACAAGCGAGCGCGCTACTCGCCGGGCGCCCGGTATTTTGGGGGGCAGTTGGTTAAAATCCGAAATACTGGGCGAGGGAAAGCCACGGGGGGGGTCTCTCTGCCGTTGCTCTCGTTTACGGACGTTAATAGGAGCCAAGACTGGCTATCGGTCTTTACTGCTGCCGACATACACGCTAGAGGGAAGTCCGTAACCGATCACTGTGGAGCTGGGACAGGTCGGGAGAGGGAGCAAAAATACAGCGCCAATTACATGACCAGGTGCGAGCCGAATCAGAGCAACAGGAATATGGCGGGTATTAATTAGCTATATTCGGATGATTAATCGCGTCTCATTCGCCCCGCCAGCCATTTTTGCGCACTCCCATCTCAATTATCAATTAAGCCTGAGGTGGTATTACGGAAATTTTGTTTCGTTTTCTTTTTTTTTTTCAGAAAAAAAAGTAACAGGAACTAGATAGATCGCTTGGAAACGGAATCGGTCATAGACGCACGCACTTAGCGCCGAACCCGGTTAATCGACGGTGTCTTTCACCCAGACATCGAAGAAACTGAAGAACTGTGGGGGGCTATTACTGCCTACACCTCCCTTTCAACGGCTAGATCACACGATTTCGTCGAACAAAATCAATTTAAAAAGGTGTTTTTAACGCATATTTATTTGTGTGTGTGTGTGTGTGTGTGTGGTGTGTTTCGGAAGGGGTGATTTCCACCTATTTGTTACGTTAAGACAAAGATAATCAGCTCAAGAAAATGTAACAGAATATCAAGATAACTTATAACTGAAAAATCCTCAGATGGTGGTGATTTGATTTTATTCTTTCCTTAACGGAATTACATGCATATATAACACGATATGGGTTTTGGGCTAATTTCTGTTCTTCTTCTCTCATCTTCTCTTCTTCTCATCTTCTTCTCTTTTTTCATCCTGTGTCATCTCTTTCATCCTTCATCTTCTTCTTCTTCTTTCTTTCTTCTTTTTTCATCTTTTTCCTGCTTTTTTTTCTTTTTTTCTTCTTCTTCTCAATCTCTTCTTCATCTTCATTTCTTCTTTTGTCATCTTCTTTCATCTTCTTCTTTCTTCATCTTCTTCTTCTTTTCATCTTTTCTTTTTCTTCTCTTCATCTTCTTTCTTTTCTCTTCTTCTTCTTCTGCTTCTTTTTCATCTTCTTCCTTCATCTTCTTCTTCATCGTTTTCTTCATCTTCATCTTCTTCTTTTTTCACATCTTTTCTTCTTCATCTTCTTCTTTTTTTTTTGTCTTCTTCTTTCTTTTTCATTCATCTTCTTCATCTCTTCATCTTCAGCTTCTTCTTTTTTCATCTTTTTTCTTCTTCTTCATCTTCGTCTCATCTCTTCTTTCATCATTTTTCGTTCATTTTCTTTTTCCATCTTCTTCATCTTCTTCTTTTCATCTTTTTCTTCCATCTTCTTCTTCATCTTCTTCTTCGTTCGTCTTCGTTTCTTTTTCATTCATCTTTTTCTTCATCTTCTTCTTCATCTTCTTTTTCATCTTCTTCATCTTCTTTTTCATCTTTTTCATCTTCTTCTCATCTTTCTTCTTCATCTTCTTTTTCTTTATCTCTTCATCTTATTATTATTATTATTATTATTGGTGGTGGTGGTGAACATTAGTGGACTCTCGTGGGATTGCGGAAAGATGAAGCTTCGATTCTTCTTCTTCGCTCGTTTCTTAGGAGCCTTAATTCAGCAGGTGCCCGGCTTCCGTCGGGATCCCTCGCGTTTTCATTTGTACTTCTGTGGAGATTCTGGCAGCTGGAAGACTCTTCTGGCTCTTCTAATCTCGCGTCTGGGGAGTTTCTCCAGGAGGCGATGGTTTTGCGTGTTCGTGCCGAGTTCCTAACCACGAGAGAGAGAGAGACACGCAAACTACGCTGGACGGGCGTTCAGAACGGCGCCGACCCACTTTCAGAGGAGGCTCTTCTCACATTTCTCCTTGGTGACCGAGCGAGTAGTTATCTGTGTATGGTTGGGGGCTCTTGAGGCGGTAGTCGTCAAGTTGCGAGCCGGTATAGTGGTACGCCCGGAACATCCAATTCAAGCATCCAGAAAAAAAAAAAAAAAACCCTAACTAGAATCTCCTTCGTTTTCAGATGTGAGAGAGAAAACCCCGAGTGCTCAACGATAACCTACGCGGGGCTGGCTGGTGAAAAAGAGGGAGAATAAACTAGGCCATGGAGATCAACCTGGGTTCGAACTCGGACCACAGATCTGAGCAGTCCGATCCACCGGGCCACAGCAGTCAACTCTATACAGATCGGATTGGCCGTCGTTAAATTCAGACTTCGCTGTCTCTTTCTCCCCTCGACCTAAGGTCAGAAGTACGTAATACAGAACGATATCAAACTTTGAAACTTTTTTTTCCAAAAAAATTCATTACACAAAATTTTACTTTTCCTTTTTTTTTTAAAAAAATTATAAAATGTTTCCCGAAACCCACTCACTGTTCGGTGCTGCCCGTTTTTACTTTCTTCGAACGTTGAGAAACAAAACGTTCAGAAAATACTTAAAATTGGTGTTTGCATTTTACACCAGGAGGATTTGTTCTCCCAGTTCGGCTATAACCTACAGCGCCAACAACGTTCATTTCGAAACCATCTATTACAGCGAAAACAGTAAAGAATGTCCTGTAGTACAGCCCTCGCCAGGATATGGAACTACGTCGAACCCGAAGACATTTGGCAAGCTGTTCAATGCAAATCTCTGTGCGGACAGAGGCAGGGACGTTGGAGGAGTAATGTAGCATCATCTACAAAATGTCTATTCTCTGCATGCATCTGAATGGCTGAAATTTTCGTAACAACTTTATATTGATTTCAGATTCCGCTTGTTTGTTCAGAATAGAAATCCGTTGTCATGAAATCACTGGATCACTGGATCTTAGACAAGCACTCGGTTAGTTGGAGAGACGGCAAATAACTTTTTTTTACAGAAAATGCATTTTCATGTTTACCGTTTGAAGACAATTTAGACTCTTGGGATTGCAATCCAATTCGGGATATTCGGTCTTCTTGCGGTAACCAAAAACAAAAAGAAATGCGATGCAGTGGTTTTTCCTTAAAGAAACCCTGACGCAGATCACGGTGAAATACTTTTGAAAGGCAACATCACGTGGGGGGTGGTGCGTGAAGTTATACAGAGTTATCTTTCATAATTATCCTAATGTAAAAAAAAATATGTATGTAAATAACTTAGTCTATTTGGGTTATTTATCAGATATTTAAAATAATCGGAGACTTTCTGATTAATAAATAGGATAACATTGTTTTCAAATAAGTATGACAGTTATTCCTTCTGTGCAAAGATCCCTTGGAATGGGAAAACTTATGAATGTAATTTTAAAATATTAAAGATGGGTCACGCCTACTGCACTATGTGTTAACCCTAGGCCTCCCTGATCATGCATGTAAATGTAGAATTAAAGAAAAAGAAACAAAAGTTTTAAAAAAACGGAAAAAACTGTCATTCGAGGATTAAAATGTCTTTTAAAATTATTAAATAAAGCAATTTAATACTTGTACGAAATAATACTGGCAGTAACAAGTGGAGACATACCAATATAATTCCAACATCATATATAATTAATTTAATCGTGTATATATTTGCATGTATATTAGCATATAACAGTTGGAACGTGAAACGTGTTGTAATAAATTTAGATTGAAAGATTCTTCCTTTAAAAAAAACCCTTACCGTTAACATATTGTACAGGGTCTCAAGATGATAGTGGCAGGTACAAGCGCTTTGAGATCTTGCTAACAATCACGTTAAGGGGTCACCTGCGCTCGGTTACCGTATATCAACGGTGTAGGTGGATGCAGCGAACACTTACGACCAGCGGGGTCGGGGAAGTGCGGTCGGGAGAAACCCAGTTGTTGCAGTTAGATCGTGGGTTGGAGACCAGCCGTCAGTTATACGGAAATAAGAAGAAAAGCAAAATGGAGGCCTCCTCAGCGGTAGCCTGATGCCACTGCGCGGGGAAACTCTGATGATGGCGATCGGACAGATTTCGGAAACGTGGGTCGGGAAATTCCCTGACTACTCTCCGTAAATAACGAGTAAAGTTTAGGCTTTTCTTTTTTTTTGGCCCCCCCCCTCCTCACTTAATAATCTCGGTCTCAGGTTCTTCGCCAGAACCCCCCCACCCTTTCGGGCCGGTCTTCCTCCCTGGGCGACATTTTAAAAGAACCCGCCGCCCAGCGAACTAAGCACGAACTCAATAAGGTTGATTTTGAAAAGTCGTAGGAGACGAACCCTTACACATACGTGGGATCCCTACCCCGCCCCCTAAATGTCGTTTTTTTTTTTTTTTTAAAGTCCCAGTAATACCCGCATCCACGTTCGGGAGGAGGGGGTCCTCGTTCTGTTTTCCTCCCGGAAGATTTCGGGTTTCACGATTCGAAATCTCGACGGCCCGGTCTTAGACGGAAGACGGCTCGGCGTATGGTAAAGCGCGAATGGGCCGACAGAGGGCGCGCGGGATAAGCGGCGGTAAGAGATGTCTGTTCCGGAATATACGCCTCCCAGTCCCTAGCGGAGTGCCTGCTCGTCGTCCTGATCCGGGAACCGCGCGCAGTCCCTCAGTTCCCGATATCCCCGTCACTGACCTTCGCTTCATCCATTCAAAACCGGAATACGAATGGAAAATGGCGGCAACGAAACCGAATATAGCGAAAACATCAAAGACAGGAGGGAAAAAAAAAACCCCCTGACATTTCGATAGATTTCCAGAACGAAAGAAACGTAGCTCCTATATCTCGGTTTTATTACGATTAACTTCCGGTTTACTACCTTCGGATCCAGACTTCTCTCGTGTACGCCTGAGTTTGTGTTTGTGTCCTTCTCTTTTTACGCCGGGTTCAAGGGTTAATTAAATAACGATATAAATCTCCCCCCGTTAAGCACAGCGAGGTGGGTTTTAAATTGTTGGTGCTTAACCATTACTTTCTAATTTAGTACAGCTAAGCTCCAAATGACGCCACCTCCCACTTTTAGTCCATTTGTGCCTGGTAACTTTCAGCAACATTGATGGGAGTCCTTCGCGATTTATATGCGGAGTGGGGAAAGTATTCGTCTTATTTCATTAACTCATTCCGGCGAAACATCCAGGATTCGATTATTATTTGGTGCTCGTGTCGTTTCGGGGGAATCTCCGGTGGAAATCAAATAACCTAACCTCTCCCCGGCCAAGATAATGTAGGGGAGGGGGGTTTGAAGATGAACATCAACAGAAAATCGTTACATCTGTAAACCGGAAAAAAATATAATTATAATATGTATTTAAAAAACCAAAGCTAACAGCTTCATCGCTGAGTGTGGGAGTAATAGACAGTCGGGCGTAATGGCGGTGAACTTAAGATAACGAGACAGCTTTGTCGAGTTATACCTTTTAATATAGAAATTCAAATGGCCCTATAAATAAAAGGTTCCCGGGGCTGAATTATCGTTATTGTATGCAAGAGAGGTTCTTAAAATAAATTTTCTAAAGTTATATTAAGATTGTGATATTAAATGCATCTTTGTAATGTATTTGTGCTTAAAAGGGATGGATGGAGAAGAACACAAACTACAGGTAAATTAAAGGTTTTTTTTTAGAATTCTAATGAATGAATGAATGTAGATGTTTGTTTAAAAGAGTTAAAACTGCGGTTTTCTCGGGAGAGAGAGAGAGAGAGGAGAGAGAGGAGAGAGAGAGAGAGAGAGATGACTCAGTACATAGAGAGAGAGAGAGAGAGAGAGATGAGAGAGAGGGAGAGATGACGTCAGTACATAGAGAGAGAGAGAGAGATAGAGAGATAGAGAGATATGACATCAGTACATAGAGAGAAGAGAGATATGACATCAGTACATAGAAAGAGATGGATGAGGAGAGAAGAGAGCGAGAGAGAGAGAGAGGAGAGAGGAGAGGAGAGGAGGTCGAGGAGAGAGAGAGAGAGAGAGAGAGGAGAGAGGAGAGAGAGAGAGAGAGAGAAAGGAAATTGTGCGAAAGTGGACTTTGAGAAAAATGAGAATTGTAAATATTTCCATCACGGCATCGGGTTCTAAATGACGGCGGTGTACGTTTGCCGTTGTAGGATAAGAGTCTTGTGGCGTCGTGTGGCGTTATCTCCGCGGCAATGTCTTGGTTGGTCGATTGGGGTGGATCTTCCCTGGCAGAAGTTGTCTTGTCATTGTTCGAGGCTGCCTAACAATCCTGTCCCTTCATCGACGACTGACTCGTGCTGCACGACGACAACGCCTGGTCGCACAGATCTACGGTTAGAGCCAACAGTATTGGCCATTAACGCCACGATAATTGCCACGTTTCAACCCCTCCGCTCCACAGACCTTACACGGTCTGAATGTAACCTTGGCCGAGGAGTGAACAAGCAGTACCTGGTGTGGTGATTAGATGTCCCATTTCAGGTCTTCCTCCAGTGATGACTAAGCCAATCATTTTGCGATTTATTACTCCACGATAGACAAGGGCTTATTTGGCGAATAGATAATTTGTTTCCCCATAACTCCTCATTACTTCGTGTTTGTCTTCACGGCGGCTGGAGTTAACTTTCTCGATGCTAAATTCAGCATCCGCATATTTCGGCGAAGCGTGTCAACGAATTCCTTATGAAATCCGATTTTGCATACATCCCGAACTTTTGTCAGCCAGGGTACAGCGGCCGTATTTTTTTGTGTCGTCGTCATCTATTGTCAGGTGAAGTTCAGTTTCGCTCGACTTTACAATTTTTTTAAAAAAATGTTTCTGTTGTTGCTTACATCAGATCATTTTACGTTGCCTTTGTCTTATTTCTTCCTCTTCCCCCCACCCCACCCCGTACTTCGCGTCCGAACTTCCGAGCGAATTAATTAATTAAACTTCAGAAAGCGATACATTATTTTCGTCCTAATTAAGTTGGTCGTAAAACGAAAATAAGCGAGTTTTCTTCCTCGTTAGCGGTTTCCCCCGTAGGCTCCAATTAGGAGAACTTCGAATTCTGACCCGAGTGTCGGTGACAATCAGAACAAATCACGAGGGGAACACGTGACGTCGCCAATCACGTGTGACGTGATTTCCACACGGGATATTTTCAGATTTCCTTTTCTCGATTTCTTCATTTTACTGTCTGTTTGTTTGTTGGTTTTTTAAATTTCTTTAATTCCTCTTATTAATACGCAACCCTCCTGATTTTAAAATTAAATAAATATCAGTTAATTAATTAACTTTGTGGAAGTTTGTTTGGCGACAAACAAACAGTTTTTCTTAATTATTCAGTCAACAAACCATCTGGAAAAATTCCAACTAAAAGTTGGTCACAAAGAATAGTTTTAAAATTAATAAAGCTAGAAGTAATAGAGTCTAGTACTAATATAAGAAAACTAAAACCGAATTTATTTCAAATGAACATACGGACCGATCGGGAGGCGACAGACGGCTTGTTTCCACAGCTGAGCATGGAGTAATACCGACTTGTCTCCCTTGAGTTTGTATTCGAAACATTTGCATTTACTGTTCTAAAGGCTTCTAGATTCGACCGGTTACCCTCACAAATCCTTAGCCTTCAAACGATGAATCGCAGATTATTTACTCGCTCGGAAATGTTGATACATCATCACTGATCTTAGCCTAAAGGTGAATGTAATGAAAGTGGGTGAGGGAGTCCACGCCTCTCTCTTGTAACGGCGCCTGGTCTCCAGCAGTGGAGAACCGCCTGTACCCTAGTAACTGGTCTGAACAACCGAGCCACGTCTCAATGATAACCTCCTACGGCGATACCAGCCACGTGAACAAGGTCCGAGCTCAAAGCCATGAAGTCAGCTACAACTGACCGAGCAACTTCTCCGAAAACTGCTCATTGTAACGCTGATCAAATTTCCCCGAAAGCAGCAGAACCGAGGTGGTATCTCAGCCTGAACATAGTGAAGGTGTTGATGGTTCAGGAAGATACGACTAAAGATTGCATGGAACTCAATGCCCCAGGATTCCAACCACTGACAAGAAGAGATACGTACACCTTCTAAGAAGGCGGTATTATTCTAACAGCTGCGAGACAAGAAATCAATTTCATTGAGAACATGATTCGGATGAATATTTCAACAGAGGGTCGGGTTACTAAATTTTCCTTTCGGTGGGGGACACAGTGAAGTTAATGATCATAAACCACAAGTCTCCTGCTGTTGATACGGACCTATCTATTATTGGATGGCATGTTCAGGGAAAACTATTATAGGTGGTTATTCTGATTCACACATTACTTCAAGGAAGAGAAGAACAGAAACGAGAAAAGGATCTTTGCATCAGAGGATATACTTGCCATTTAAAAATGGTATACATAGTTTTCCTCACCAGAGAGATTGAACCACGAGTTACCTTAATGTTTCACTTAATGCAGTAGCAATGATGCTAAATCCATGCTGAAAAGTTGATGAAGGTTTGATAAGCGATATTTACTCCTTCCTTAACGAAAGTGCTTTAGATAGAGAGAAAACCCAAAACAAAATGGAATTATTAGAGAGAAAACTGGAAGATAAATTGTCAGAAAGTAAAAAAAAAACATAACTGATGCTGATGTCAACACTGACTCTGTGGACAATGTCTGTGGTCAACTTTCTGTAGTAATCGTAGTAGAAAAATGCCACAGCTTCCATACCAAAGGGTGCACACACAAAGACAATAAAAACCTTTCTGGACAGAGGCTGAACAGAATATCCGTACAAAGGGAACAAGATTAGAAAAGGTTTTTATAAGAGAAGGGGATGATGAAGAGGAAAAGAAACGAACGATGGATAACCTAAATGCCAAGTCAAAGGAAAAGCTGGAAAATTAAAAAGGGATTTCAAATGGATATATCTCAGTCTAGAGAGGGAAAAACATTAAAGGAATTAATTAGACATTTGAGATAAATGGATTAGTGATGGAGAATCAGATGAGATAACTACTGATTGAAGCCCAGAAGTCAACACATTTGGTATCAACCACAGAGCAAATCTTTACAGTCGATAAAGATCTTGTCCTTCTATGTTTTAAACCAGGTCCGCTCTTCACACTTATTCACCTTAACGAACGGAATAACATCAACATTGAACTCGCTGCTGCTTTAAACAAATTGGGCAGTAAAAGACGGCTTTGGGATTTAATGGACCAGCGGTTTAGACAGTTACGCCGTGTGGAAAAGAAAGACCATTTGCAGCTAGTTCCGTTCAAATCTCAGAGACAGTGCAACTTTAAACGACCTAGAACACCCGCTTTTACTTGGGGTACTCGGCTATGCGGATGTCCCCACCGACAGGTAGTTAACTCTTCCACAGTCTCTGGCAGTGAAAAACAGGTTTGAGGTTACAAGAGCAACGGATACATCGCCTTTCGAAAGAGGTCACACGTCTATGTCGCAGAGGGCACCGAGGCAGCTAGCCTACCAGGAAACGAGAAACATGACGAGATTTCCAGAGCTGCCCTCATCGGGGGATGATGGAGTCAAACCAGGATAGAGTTCCTTAGCATGAAAAAGAAATGTTAAACAAAAACAGCATCAAAAAGTGAGTAATGGGTTGTTGAATCTGAATATAAAGCAGATCTTGACTTCAAGAAGTCAGAACCAAACAAAATTACATAATGATTTTACAGGTTACCTATAGGAACTTTTACAGGTACAGATCAGCAGACTACGTACAGGTTGATTTCTCCCTAAATACCCACGCTCGAAAGATAGGAGTAGCCGTTTTAAAGACACGAACCGATCACGATGTGACTGAAACTGCACCCTAACCCTAACCCAAGACGCAAGTCTGCTGGGACAGACAGTGCCATTTCCAGCACAGCTGAGATATTTTCCTGAGTGTATTAAATCAGAGCAATAATACAGTTTCAAATTTTGAATCGCAGCCTTTGGGGCGAACCACGAGAGCGATATCATGTGGAGATCTGGAAAACAAAAGGGGCTTCTTCTCTCTTTTTTTTTTAACACAAGAAAAAAGCGATCCTTCGATTATTTCTCTTTGAGCACGGGATGGTGTGGCACAGTTTGACGTTGTAAAGCCCTTAAGCTCGGCCTGTCTGCTCAGGATATGGAACTAAATCGACACTTGAAACTCTGACCTCTCTCTCTCTGCATGGCAATTTTACTTCCCTATCTCTGATTAAAAGTCCTGGCAGCAACACCGAGTCCAGAAGAATTTGCCTTTAAGTGCCGCAAGACTGGTAATAGGTTGTCGCCCTCGGTTTGCATTCTACCCATGACGTCTCGTGGAGAGGAAGACAAAATTTCGCATCCACACATAAGAGTCCATAACAGTAGCTGGAGTTCCCAACCCCCCCCCGAAACTGCACCAACTCGATATTCATGATGTTCGGGCAGTTGAGTAAATTTAATTTACCCAGGCAAACGTTCATGTCTTTGTGACATCACGTTCTGCCAAGCGGCGATTTTGAGAATGGCGAAACTTAGCCGTGTACATGAAGTTCGGCCAACAAAGTTCTTAATTCTGAAATAATCTGCTCGATAAACTCCGATCCTTGGTCAGTCCGTATGTAGACTGTTTGGTAACCCAGACATTAAAATCACGTCCAGCAGATGGCGAGAGAGACTTCTCTAAATGTAGGCACACATAACATCTGTCAGTACACAAGACGACTGAATGCTAAGGGGGTGTGACTAAGCAATCTGCGTATTTGTGATATTATTTTTCCTTTAAAGTTTAGCCGAAACACGCAGTCAGGGGGGGGCGCCGGCGGACCCATATCGAGACGGAAGCGAGTCTTAATATTCCTTTTTTTTTTTTTAAACCGGTCGTTGATCAGAATGAAAGAAGCACGAGAACAGGCACCGATCAACGACGGCTTTCGGTTAACTCGTTTATCGTGGAGGGGCAGGGCGGGAGGAGAGAATTAGCTGACACTATTCCAGTCGATGCATGCGTTACGGTTCCACTGGGTGGGGTGTGGAGGGATATTTGTTCCTTAACGCGAGATATATTTGTGCACAAATTCCGGCCGGAGAGAATAGTGGCCGGGGGGGGTAGGGACCTGAAGGCGGACAAGAGGGGAAATAGCGGCCTACTTAGTCATTCGTCACCGTCTCCTTCGCAGGATTCTTACACAGATATTTCCGATTGTTCGGTTGGGGGCTGGATGGATCAGATCTTTCGTCGCGGTTATTCGGCTCTGCTTCTAAGCGCAACAAGCGGAAGGAAGCTGGCGTTTGTCTCGCTGTTATTCGAGTCGGTCGCCTACGGCATTGTAGTAGCCTCTTATGACGTCAGAGTTGACCGACACAGCAGGACGTCGAGAAAAGGGCAAGCGTGACAGCGCCAGGCAGAATCGCGAGGCGGAAGTGTTTTTCTCTGCTTTCTTATTTGATTGTGGGTGTTTTTTTAACAGTCAGGCTCGGGAAAGCGAAGTGCGAAGGGTTTTCCTTTTCACGGGCAGAAGGGGCTTCCGGTTAGCGGGCCTGACGCTTACGTCAAAGCTGCGAGAAGGAGGCGGTTTTTGGATACTCCGTTCTCTGGCAACAGGTTTCTAACTTTAAGCGAATGTCTGACGACGGCTGCACTCCGAGCCATCATCACTGGCTGCTGTATTGTCGTCTAATTTAGTTCACCACCGGTGTAGTCGGTGGGAGGAGAGTTCAATGTTTATTTCTATCTAGACTGAAGATACGTGTACAAGGTGTATTTCGATAGTTATAGTAACTTGTATCATCGTCGCAAGGTGAAACGGTACAGCATCTTATGCCCCTCATGCTGCTTTATAAAAAAGGGTACTGAATATATATATACAGTAATATCAAAATTCAGCTTTAAAAAGTCACAGTGAAACTAAGCAAAGTGATATTGTTGGTAGCCTTTTTAGACTGCTGAAAAGTTACAGCTGCAAGACCAGGCACTCAAACAGAGCAGACTTCGAGGAGTCTCACACGAATATCTGAAGTCACAACCACCCCCCCCCCGACACGACCGGGTTCCCAGACTGATCAGCATCGATACCCGATCAGATCGCGAGAACGGATTTCGGGCATTCTGAGTATATTCACCCGTGAAAGTGTGGAGTATGAAGTGATCTGACGTTTTGTTAGATTTCGTGCAGAGAAATGCAGCGAGTTTTTAACGTAAAAACCTAAAACCTTCACTTTCACCGCTACGGCGGAGGACTCATCTTCATTATCTTTTGTCCTAGCTCTGTTTGTTTTGGAGTAAAGACACTCAGTTCCGAGACGTGAGCGGTTCATCAGCATAATTAATCAGCCAGCCATCAGCGGTGATATAGGAAGCCCCAGTAGTCGCAGCGCCATCGTTCAACAACACATCAAACTCTGGGTCCTGGGTGTGGCAGGGTTAACCGTGTAAACTGCCGCCAGGGTGTGCAACAGTCTGTAACTAACAGCACAACTGTAACTGCATGTCGATGCCTCCTTTTCGCAGAAGTAACGTTGGTACCAAGCCGGTACACGTTAAATAACGCCTCAATTAAACATTTCAGCCGATAAGCGATGGCTTTTATCATCAGAGAATCGTGATACTATACCAGCTGTGAACAGAGCAAATAGAGTGCTAAAATAATTGGCGGGAGAGCCTGACAGGAGAATAAAGAAGTTTGGGTTGCTTTCAAAAATCCACGGGTCATCCACACCCCGAATACTCTGTGCGTTGAATAATAATGATAATACGAGTAATTTTAAAAGACGTGTTAGAGAAAAGCTCAGCAAGATTTACCTGATTGTTTTCAGGTCTTAAGCATCTGGAATACAGTAAATAATTTTAAATATTCCATCTATTAAGGTTGATTTTTAGAAGTTTTCACAGAGTGACTAGAACTTTTTTGGCCAGGAACAAGAGATACATTTTCCCAGCCGTGTACAGCCACTAATACTAGATGTCATAATTACAAATAAGCTAAAGTTTTTTTTTTAGTTCCGTTAGATATTTTTTAAAAAAAAAGTTTTTTTTTTTCCTTTCTTTTTTAGCAATAGCATTTTCGATGAAGGGTAATGAATCCGCTGGTAACGGTATTGATTACTTTAAGAATCGTTCCGACCCCACCATTTATCTTCCCAGGAGGCCATTCCTAGACCCTGACGCTTCTCTGCCGAGCCGAGCCGCGCTACGAATGGCGGCGCACGTAGACAGTTGCGGTTTAATTCTTGTCTCTTAAATCTCAAATCAACGACACGTTTAATTCTGATCTGTTCTTTAGTCGTAGTTGAGTTGACTACCTATAAATTTAATTATTTTTTTCGTTTTTTAAAAAAAAAACACATCGGCTCGCACACGCACACACCCTGTCCACCCGTGGCTAGCTGGAATTAACTCGGCAGTTTACTTTAAACAGACATATAATTGGGGGCGCACCTGCGAAATTTCATCAGTCGGGATATTGATTGGATTCCCACTGCCTGACGTGCAGGTTAGACCGGGCGACCTTCTCCAACCCCCTCCTTTTACCTTTATTTCCTTACTCCTGAGAATGAAAAGATATAGATTTTTCTTAAGGAAAAAACGTACGCGTCCAGATGCTGCGATGGTTTATCGTCCACTCAAGTTGTTCAGCTTTTACAGAGATTGGTTATTGTGACTTCGCCCCCTTGACATCTGCGGTTAGACTTTCTACAAAACAGCTTCTATTTTATTAGGCTGTCCTCTAGTTTCTGCTTCTTAATTACTTTTTTTAAAGTTTATTTATACTTGTTTATTGTTTGTTTTATGTTTCACACTGCTTACTGTTATTGTTATTGCGTATAGCTTAATGGGTCTTTTATTTTAAAAAAAATAATAATAAAAACCTCTTCGAAGGAAATCATTTGAACTTTCTCCGGGTACTCCGGTTTCCCCACCTCGTAGTACCACGTGACAGAGTTCTACTTTTCCGCCAGTTGAAGTCCGCCGTGTTCGGCGGTGGCGTCAGAGCGTCACGTGTCCTGACCCCAAGCGAAAATTACCGTAACCACCGGCCGCGGATAATCGAGACCTTTATTCGTTGAACGGAACCCTTCGGGAATTCGAGAACCCCCTCCGCGGCACGACCCTCTGTCCGTCCCTTGGTCGGCGCTTTGTGCCTGCCTTTATCGACGTTACGTGGGGGGGGGGAGGGAAAGAAAGAACTTTGGCTGCAGATCGCGATGTCGTCGGTCCAGAATTAGCTGGGAACAAAATCAATCGCTCGGCGTAGCAGCCCCTTGTTCCGGCGAGGACCGTTGTATTACGGTATTGTGTTCTAGATGGAGATTACGCGCAGAGAAGGGTGGCTGAGCCTGCACGCCTGTGTCTAGCGATTACACGGACATTGATGGCTGAGCGGAGCAGCAGAGTACAATCGATAGGAGAACTGCATCTGTCGCCCTGATGCCGCTATAAATTTAATGGCCACTTGAATTGCAACTTGATCGTACAACATCCGTTCATCTGCGTGCCACGACACGCACGTACACATCGTCGTTCGGGATCAGCTCCCCCCCCCGATTATGTCTGTGTTTGCCCTCTTCTCTCTTTTCTTCCCTTTAATTCTTCCGCAGTTGGAATCGCTATTCACAGAAGCGTTCACGCGCGTCGTCTAGCGGCCCGATCTGGCTTTAGCCGAGGAGCGACATTTACAGAGCCGACCCCCTAATTACCTTTCTATCTGGCCGCTGGTTTACACCTCACGGAATCCACCGGAATCAGTCGACTGCTGTTGGCAAGTATGACGACGGCCGATCGTCCAGCTATTAGGCCGACAAACTTGACATCACCACGTCTTCTTTTCGCCGCATTCACCTGTCAGTCTGCCGGCCACATCGATCGCCTGTTCGATACGAGAACGGAAATCTGCCAGCCCCGTATTTCGACTAATAACCCGGTTATTCGAACGTGTTGGGTGTTGGGATGGAAGGAGGGTTTGGCGAGTGCTCTCAAGTAATCAGTCGCTACAATTTTTAAAAAAAAAAAAAACAAGAAAAAACAGTAATAATGTTAGATTCTAAAGCAGATCGCTTTGGCCCGAGCCGGTGGCTTCTATGCGTAAACCAGGGTCTCTCCCCCAAACCACGTTTTAGCTATTTTCCCCGCTCCTCTTCGGCGTCTCTTGAGAGTCCCTCACGGAGGAGCCAGCAAATGACGACAGAGATCTGAAGGAGGTTCTTGCTCGAGGACTTGGGCCCTTTATTTTTCTTGCGAAACACCGGCAGTCATCCACTTTCGAGCGCGCATTCTATTGTCTTCCTCCCACTTCAGCGGACTTATCAAGAATGCGCCATTTGCCTGGACGACCTCGGGCGTGTCCTTAACGAAGCCAAAATTGTCTGGGGGCCGCCCTGATCCAGAATTATGCAGTGAAATTCAAAGTTCTGTATTCTGCGACTTATCCGCCGGTCCGCGTGTTAGCTGCAGAGAAGAGATAAGGCGATCAATGACCTTGCGACCCCCTGACATATTGCGATTCCATGTAAAGTCCCAGACCAACTGTGCGTTCAGTTTGCCGACTTTCGGCGCTGTTAGCGGGTCCGCTGACGTTCGAGCGAGACCGCCGTGAAGACGGCGTGCACCTGTTTCCTGCCCGCGTGGATAAACCGCTGTGACCTGCCGCTGCCGAACTGTTCGCTCAGATATTACCACACCACGCCACGTATGCAGACTTTTATTATTATTTTATTATTATTATTATTATTATTATTATTATTATTATTATTATTATTATTATTATTATTATTATTAGTCTTTTATTATTATTATTATTATTATTATTTTATATTATTATTATTATTATTATATTATATTATCATCATCTTTGGGGAATCTGTTTTCCGGTAATTTTACTTCAATGGCAGCTTCACGAACCTCTACTTCTGAATCATTAACAACAGGAATTGCGATTATAAAAGAAAGTTTGTAAAGCGAAAGTACTTGGGCTTCTTCGCCTAAGTTTTCCTCGCCGGTTCTGAGCCGCTTTGTTTAGCCTCTGCCAGCCTGACCATCAATCAGACTTCCAGCACAGACATCCTTGCCTTTTTTACTCCCGATTTTAGACGCCATTCCCCAAGATATTTCTTTTTTTTTTTTTTGGTAGAAGGGAAGGATTTCAGCAATGAGATGTTTTTTAAAAGCTCAACAAGTCGGGTCTATTCTCAGAGGGTCCGCCCCCCCCAACACAAGCAATAAACACCTAAGGCAGCATTTTTCTGCAGCTCGGTTCGTTGCCTTCTTTACTGGAGCGAAAACCATTTCTCAGCTCCCGTTAATTTTTCCAAACATCTTTTTGAATAGAAGACAAAGGTCTCGTCTCTCGAGGCTAACCATCCTCCCAGTCTTCCTCCCCCCCCTCTCTCTCTCTCTCTATTTTCCTCAACTATAAAATAAACGTCTATCAAAAGCATTTTGTGCTTTCACAGAATATTAATGTCAGCAAACGTTTTCTCTCGCTGTTGCTTTTTTTCCTATTAATTACACATTCGCCGATATACCGGGTGATTTTTTTTTGTTTGTTTGTTTATTTTTCAACATTCATTTTCATTTAAAAAAAACACAACGACATTTTAAGTGTTCAATTCTTTAGAGGACTTGAAACCTTCAAATCAAGAGTAACAGGCAATCACGTGATCTCTGGGAGTGTCCTGACCGTCGAGCCCTATCCCACCTTATAAATCGACCAAGGCAAATAAAATCACATGCTAAAAAATAATATTAAAATTTTAAAAAAAAAAAGGGTCCCAATAACATTGCAATATCAAATAATATTATAGGTTTTTGTTTCCCAAATAAAAGATGCTAACTTTAGAAAACGCTAAGGGGTAAGGGTGCCTTATAACGTGCACATATTTTCATTTTATAAAAAAGAAATAAATCCTAAACAGTAAAAAATATTATTTGCTCGTCTTGGGAAAATTCGATAAAGCAAAAAAGATATTTAAATATAAATATATATATATAATATGAGGAAACAAGAGAGATCTTACATAGTGTAGAGATTGATCTCCTCCTCCGTGAATAGGGTCTCGTTTTGCGCAATATATGCCAGCATAAGATTTGTAATTTTTCCTGGAACAGCGAATTAAGTTACCTTAATTTTCAAATGTAAATTTTTTTTTGTTTTTTTTACAGGAAAAGCCATGGCCTGATAAATCAACAATAAGCAAAATACGAACAGCTATTTCTAAAAAAAAAAAACTGTCAATTATTATTATTTATTTTTTTTTTGCGAAAAAAGTTAGTGATATTTTTTTTTCTTAATTTAATACAATTTCTTGTCACATGGATTTTCTTCTTGCTGCTGCTGCTGTTGTTGTTTTGAATGTCCGCGTAAAATTACCACGAACCTGCTCACGAGGTGTACCTTTTTGTAATATTTAGAGTTTACTGGGAAAATCGGCTTCGTGGCTCGCTTAAAAAATGAAATGGAAAAGGAATCTTCTCTCGCATTTAGGGGGATTTCCGGTTCTTCGGATTTAACCAAAATGAAAAAAAACAACAACACAAAACAAAACAAACAAAAACAAACACACGCACGCACAGTTTTTCAGTAGCTCTCGAGGTGCGTGCGCTACACCGTGTACTGCTCGCTTGCAGCTTCACATTAATAAAGAATTTTCGTTCGCGTCGATCGATTAAAGCTTCCAGAGTAAAAATAAAAGTGCGACATGAGACCGTTAATTTTTTTTTTTTTTTTTTTAAAGTTTTCTTAGCAGAATAACTACTGCTTCACATCCGAATCGATTTAGATTGTGGCATTACTTTGTAATCGAAACTAATCGTTTACTTTTATGCGTACGTGGTGCTACGGTCCGACAGAAAAGTGTCGCGTGCGGCGAAGTCGCTTAGGTTCTCCAAAAGCCCGCCGCGTAATGTTGTGTGTTCTCCTTCGAGGTTAACCGGATCGCCCATAAGTTATTTTGGCGTCTCGATTATTTATTTCCCCCCGTATTTTCTACCGTAGAAACTATCGCTTTAAAAGCGACTGTTTTACAGTGGGACGGTCTCCTGATGTCGTGCAAACCCATCCGTGTCGGTACCCTGTTTCCACGGTCCATTTCCTCACAACTGGTCTTCCGTCTCTCGATGCGTCGACCGTA
>JACATO010000708.1:0-17184 GCA_018389105.1 Nautilus pompilius | reverse complement strand
ACGTTTTTTTCGCTCCCCTTATCCACTACACTATTACAAACTTTCTATCCCAGCTTATCGCTCTTATATTACATATTCTCTCTCCCCTTATCCGCTCTTATATACATACTTCTCTCTCCCCTTATCCGCTCCCAATATTCCATACTTTCTCTCTCCCCTTATCCGCTCCAATATTCCCATACTTTCTCTCTCCCCTTATCCGCTCCAATATTCCATACTTTCTCTCTCACCTTATCCGCTCTTATATTCCATACTTTCTCTCTCCCCTTATCCGCTCAAATATTCCATACTTTATCTCTCCCCTTATCCGCTCCAATATTACAAACGTTTTCTCTCCCCTTATCCACTACAATATTACAAACTTTCTATCACAGCATATCGCTCTTATATTACCATACTTTCTCTCTACCCTTATCCGCTCTTATATTACATACTTTCTCTCTCCCCTTATCCGCTCCAATATTCCATACTTTCTCTCTCCCCTTATCCGCTCCAATATTACAAACGTTTTCGCTCCCCTTATTCACTACAATATTACAAACTATCTATCATAGCATATCGGCTCTTATATTACATACTTTCTCTCTACCCTTATCCGCTCCAATATTCCATACTTTCTCTCTCCCCTTATCCGCTCCAATATTCCATACTTTCTCTCTCCCCTTATCCGCTCCAATATTCCATACTTTCTCTCTCCCCTTATCCGCTCCAATATTCCATACTTTCTCTCTCCCCTTATCCGCTCCAATATTCCATTTACTCTCTCCCCTTATCCGCTCCAATATTCCATACTTTCTCTCTCCCCTTATCCGCTCCAATATTCCATACTTTCTCTCTCCCCTTATCCGCTCCAATATTACAAACGTTTTCTCTCCCCTTATCCGCTCCAATATTACAAACGTTTTCTCTCCCCTTATCCGCTCCAATATTACATACTTTCTCTCTCCACTTATCCGCTCCAATATTCCATACTTTCTCTCTCACCTTATCCGCTCTTATATTCCATACTTTCTCTCTCCCCTTATCCGCTCCAATATTCCATACTTTATCTCTCCCCTTATCCGCTCCAATATTACAAACGTTTTCTCTCCCCTTATCCACTACAATATTACAAACTTTCTATCACAGCATATCGGCTCTTATATTACATACTTTCTCTCTACCCTTATCCGCTCTTATATTACATACTTTCTCTCTCCCCTTATCCGCTCCAATATTCCATACTTTCTCTCTCCCCTTATCCGCTCCAATATTCCATACTTTCTCTCTCCCCTTATCCGCTCCAATATTACAAACGTTTTCGCTCCCCTTATTCCGCTCCAATATTACCAAACTTTCTCTCTCCCCTTATCGGCTCTTATATTACATACTTCTCTCTCCCTTATCCGCTCCAATTTTATCCGTACTTTCTCTCTCCCCTTATCCGCTCCAATTCCATACTCTCTCTCCCCTTATCCGCTCCATATTCCATACTTTCTCTCTCCCCTTATCCGCTCCAATATTCCATACTTTCTCTCTCCCCTTATCCGCTCCAATATTCCATACTTTCTCTCTCCCCTTATCCGCTCCAATATTCCATACTTTCTCTCTCCCCTTATCCGCTCCAATATTACCAAACTTTCGCTCCCTTATTCACTACAATATTACAAACTATCTATCATAGCTTATCGGATCTTATATTACATACTTTCTCTCTCCCCTTATCCGCTCCAATATTCCATACTTTCTCTCTCCCCTTATCCGCTCCAATATTCCATACTTTCTCTCTCCCCTTATCCGCTCCAATATTCCATACTTTCTCTCTCCCTTATCCGCTCCAATATTCCATACTTTCTCTCTCCCCTTATCCGCTCCAATATTCCATACTTTCTCTCTCCCCTTATCCGCTCCAATATTCCATACTTTCTCTCTCCCCTTATCCGCTCCAATATTACAAACGTTTTCGCTCCCCTTATTCACTACAATATTACAAACTATCTATCATAGCATATCGGATCTTATATTACATACTTTCTCTCTCACCCTTATCCGCTCTTATATTACATACTTCTCTCTCCCCTTATCCGCTCCAATATTCCATACTTTCTCTCTCCCCTTATCCGCTCCAATATTCCATACTTTCTGTCTCCCCTTATCCGCCAATATTCCATACTTTCTGTCTCCCCTTATCCGCTCCAATATTACAAACGTTCTCTCTTCTCTTATCCGCTTCAATATTATATACTTTCTCTCACCTTATCCACTCCAATATTACAAACCTTCTCTCTCCCCTTATCCGCTCCAATATTACATACTTTCTCTCTCCCCTTATCCGCTCCAATATTCCATACTTTCTCTCTCCCCTTATCCGCTCCAATATTACATACTTTCTCTCTCCCCTTATCCGCTCCAATATTCCATACTTTCTCTCTCCCCTTATCCGCTCCAATATTCCATACTTTCTCTCTCCCCTTATCCGCTCCAATATTCCACACTTTCTCTTCCCCTTATCACGGACAATATTACAAACTTTCTCTCTAGCCTATCGGCTCTTATATTACATACTTTCTCTCTCCCCTTATCCGCTCAATATTACATACTTTCTCTCTCCCCTTATCCGCTCCAATATTCCATACTTTCTCTCTCCCCTTATCCGCTCCAATATTCCATACTTTCTCTCTCACCTTATCCGCTCCATTACCAAACTTTTCTCTCCCCTTATCCACTACAATATTACAAACTTTCTATCACAGCCTTATCGGATCTTATTACATACTTTCTCTCTACCCCTTATCCGCTCTTATATTACATACTTTTCTCTCCCCTTATCCGCTCCATTATTCCATACTTTCTCTCTCCCTTATCCGCTCCAATATTCCATACTTTCTCTCTCCCCTTATCCGCTCCAATATTCCATACTTTCTCTCTCCCCTTATCCGCTCCAATATTACAAACGTTCTCTCTCCCCTTATCCGCTCCAATATTACAAACGTTTCTCTCCCCTTATCCACTACAATATTACAAACTTTCTCTCTCAGCCTTATCCGCTCTTATATTACATACTTTCTCTCTCACCTTATCCGCTCTTATATTCCATACTTTCTCTCTCCCCTTATCCGCTCCAATATTCCATACTTTCTCTCTCCCCTTATCCGCTCCAATATTACAAACGTTCTCTCTCCCCTTATCCGCTCCAATATTCCATACTTTCTCTCTCACCTTATCCGCTCAATATTACATACTTTCTCTCTCCCCTTATCCGCTCCAATATTACATACTTTCTCTCTCCCCTTATCCGCTCCAATATTCCACACTTTCTGTCTCCCCTTATCCCTCCAATATTCCATACCTTTCTCTTCCCCTTATCCGCTCCAATATTTCCATACTTTCTCTCTCCCCTTATCCGCTCCAATATTCCATACTTTCTCTCTCCCTTATCCTCCAATATTCCATACTTTCTCTCTCCCCTTATCCGCTCCAATATTACAACGTTTTCGCTCCCCTTATTCACTACAATATTACAAACTTTCTATCATGCTATCGGATCTTATATTACATACTTTCTCTCTACCCTTATCCGCTCTTATATTCCATACTTTCTCTCTCCCCTTATCCGCTCCAATATTCCATACTCTCTCTCCCCTTATCCGCTCCAATATTCCATACTTTCTCTCTCCCCTTATCCGCTCCAATATTACAAACGTTTTCGCTCCCCTTATTCACTCCAATATTACCAAACTTTCTCTCACCCTTATCGGCTCTTATATTACATACTTTCTCTCTCTACCCTTATCGCTCTCTTATATTACCTACTTTTCTCTCCCCTTATCCGCTCCATTATTCCATACTTTCTCTCTCCCTTATCCGCTCCAATATTCCATACTTTCTCTCTCCCCTTATCCGCTCCAAATTCCATACTTTCTCTCTCCCCTTATCCGCTCCAATATTCCATACTTCTCTCTCCCCTTATCCGCTCCAATATTCCATACTTTCTCTCTCCCCTTATCCGCTCCAATATTCCATACTTTCTCTCTCCCCTTATCCGCTCCAATATTACAAACGTTTTCTCTCCCCTTATCCGCTCCAATATTACAAACGTTTTCTCTCCCCTTATCCACTACAATATTACAAACTTTCTATCACAGCATATCGGCTATTATTTTACATACTTTCTCTCTCACCTTATCCGCTCCAATATTCCATACTTTCTCTCTCCCCTTATCCGCTCCAATATTCCATACTTTCTCTCTCCCCTTATCCGCTCCAATATTACAAACGTTTCTTCCCCTTATTCACTACAATATTACAAACTTTCTATCATAGCATATCGGATCTTATATTACATACTTTCTCTCTCCCCTTATCCGCTCCAATATTCCATACTTTCTCTCTCCCCTTATCCGCTCCAATATTCCATACTTTCTCTCTCCCCTTATCCGCTCCAATATTCCATACTTTCTCTCTCCCCTTATCCGCTCCAATATTACAAACGTTTTCGCTCCGTTTATTCACTACAATATTACAAACTTTCTATCACAGCATATCGGATCTTATATTACATACTTTCTCTCTCTACCCTTATCCGCTCTTATATTACATACATTTTCTCTCCCCTTATCCGCTCCATTATTCCATACTTTCTCTCTCCCCTTATCCGCTCCAATATTCCATACTTTCTCTCTCCCCTTATCCGCTCCAATATTCCATACTTTCTCTCTCCCCTTATCCGCTCCAATATTACAAACGTTTTCGCTCCCCTTATTCACTACAATATTACAAACTATCTCATAGCTTATCGGGTCTTATATTACATACTTCCTCTCTCCCCTTATCCGCTCCAATATTCCATACTTCTCTCCCCCTTATCCGCTCCAATATTCATACTTTCTCTCTCCCCTTATCCGCTCCAATATTCCATACTTTCTCTCTCCCCTTATCCGCTCCAATATTCCATACTTTCTCTCTCCCCTTATCCGCTCCAATATTCCATACTTTCTCTCTCCCTTATCCGCTCCAATATTCCATACTTTCTCTCTCCCCTTATCCGCTCCAATATTACAAACGTTTTCGCTCCCCTTATTCACTACAATATTACAAACTATCTATCATAGCATATCGGATCTTATATTACATACTTTCTCTCTCCCTATCCGCTCTTATATTACATACTTTCTCTCTCCCCTTATCCGCTCCAATATTCCATACTTTCTCTCTCCCCTTATCCGCTCCAATATTCCATACTTTCTCTCCCCTTATCCGCTCCAATATTCCATACTTTCTCTCTCCCCTTATCCGCTCCAATATTCCATACTTTCTCTCTCCCCTTATCCGCTCCAATATTCCATACTTTCTCTCTCCCCTTATCCGCTCCAATATTACCAAACTTTTCGCTCCCTTATTCGCTACAATATACAAAACTCTCTCTCCCCTTATCGGATCTTATATTACATACTTTCTCTCTCCCCTTATCCGCTCTTATATTACATACTTTCTCTCTCCCCTTATCCGCTCCAATATTCCATACTTTCTCTCTCCCTTATCCGCTCCAATATTCCACTTTCTCTCTCCCCTTATCGCTCCATTATTCCATATACTTTCTCTCCCCTTATCCGCTCCAATATTCCATACTTTCTCTCTCCCCTTATCCGCTCCAATATTCATACTTCTCTCTCCCCTTATCCGCTCCAATATTCCATACTTTCTCTCTCCCCTTATCCGCTCCAATATTCCATTACTTCTCTCTCCTTATCCGCCTCCAATATTACATACTTTCTCTCTCCCTTATCCGCTCTTATATTACATACTTTCTCTCCCCTTATCCGCTCCAATATTCCATACTTTCTCTCTCCCCTTATCCGCTCCAATATTCCATACTTTCTCTCTCCCCTTATCCGCTCCAATATTACAAACGTTTCTCTCCCCTTATCCACTACAATATTACAAACTTCTATCAAAGCATATCGGCTCTTATATTACATACTTTCTCTCTACCCTTATCCGCTCTTATATTACATACTTTCTCTCTCCCCTTATCCGCTCCAATATTCCATACTTTCTCTCTCCCCTTATCCGCTCCAATATTCCATACTTTCTCTCTCCCCTTATCCGCTCCAATATTACAAACGTTTTCTCTCCCCTTATCCACTACAATATTACAAACTTTCTATCACAGCATATCGGATCTTATATTACATACTTTCTCTCTCTACCCTTATCCGCTCTTATATTACATACTTTCTCTCTCCCCTTATCCGCTCCAATATTCCATACTTTCTCTCTCCCCTTATCCGCTCCAATATTCCATACTTTCTCTCTCCCTTATCCGCTCCAATATTCCATACTTTCTCTCTCCCCTTATCCGCTCCCATATTCCATACGTTTTCTCTCCCCTTATCCGCTCCAATATTACAAACGTTTTCTCTCCCCTTATCCACTACAATATTACATACTTTCTCTCTCCCCTTATCCGCTCCAATATTCCATACTTTCTCTCTCCCTTATCCGCTCCAATATTCCATACTTTCTCTCTCCCCTTATCCGCTCCAATATTCCATACTTTCTCTCTCCCCTTATCCGCTCCAATATTACAAACGTTTCTCCCCTTATCCACTACAATATTACAAACTTTCTATCCAGCATATCGGATCTTATATACAATTTCTCTCTACCCTTATCCGCTCTTATATTACATACTTTCTCTCTCCCTTATCCGCTCCATATTCCATACTTTCTCTCTCCCCTTATCCGCTCCAATATTCCATACTTTCTCTCTCCCCTTATCCGCTCCAATATTACCATACTTTTCTCTCCCCTTATCCGCTCCAATATTCCATACTTTCTCTCTCCCCTTATCCGCTCCAATATTCCATACTTTCTCTCTCCCCTTATCCGCTCCAATATTACAACGTTTTCTCTCCCCTTATTCACTACAATATTACAAACTTTCTCTCTAGCATATGATCTTATATTACATACTTTCTCTCTACCCTTATCCGCTCTTATATTACATACTTCTCTCTCCCCTTATCCGCTCCAATATTACATACTTTCTCTCTCCTTATTAGCTCCAATATTCCATACTTTCTCTCTCCCCTTATCCGCTCCAATATCCATACTTTCTCTCTCCCCTTATCCGCTCCATATTCCATACTTTCTCTCTCCCCTTATCCGCTCCAATATTCCATACTTTCTCTCTCCCCTTATCCGCTCCAATATTCCATACTTTCTCTCCCCTTATCCGCTCCAATATTACAAACGTTTTCGCTCCCCTTATTCACTACAATATTACAAACTATCTATCATAGCATATCGGATCTTATATTACATACTTTCTCTCTACCCTTATCCGCTCTTATATTACATACTTTCTCTCTCCCCTTATCCGCTCCAATATTACCATACTTTCTCTCTCCCCTTATCCGCTCCAATATTACAACGTTTTCTCTCCCCTTATCCGCTACAATATTACAAATTTTCTCTCTATCATAGCATATCGATCTTATATTACATACTTTCTCTCTACCTTATCCGCTCTTATATTACCATACTTTCTCTCTCCCTTATCCGCTCCAATATTCCATACTTTCTCTCCCCTTATCCGCTCCAATATTCCATACTTCTCTCTCCCCTTATCCGCTCCAATATACAAACGTTTTCTCTCCCCCTTATCCGCTCCAATATTACAAACTTTCTCTCCCCTTATCGGCTCAATATTACATACTTTCTCTCTCTACCCTTATCCGCTCTTATATTACATACTTTCTCTCTCCCCTTATCCGCTCCATTATTCCATACTTTCTCTCTCTACCCTTATCCGCTCTTATATTACATACTTTCTCTCTCCCCTTATCCGCTCCAATATTCCATACTTTCTCTCTCCCCTTATCCGCTCCAATATTCCATACTTTCTCTCTCCCCTTATCCGCTCCAATATTCCATACTTTCTCTCTCCCCTTATCCGCTCCAATATTACAAACGTTTTCGCTCCCCTTATCCAACACAATATTACAAACTTTCTATCACAGCATATCGGCTCTTATTTTACATACTTTCTCTCTCTACCCTTATCCGCTCTTATATTACATACTTTCTCTCTCCCCTTATCCGCTCCATTATTCCATACTTTCTCTCTCCCTTATCCGCTCCAATATTCCATACTTTCTCTCTCCCCTTATCCGCTCCAATATTCCATACTTTCTCTCTCCCCTTATCCGCTCCAATATTACAAACGTTTTCGTTCCCCTTATTCACTACTTTATTACAAACTATCTATCATAGCATATCGGATCTTATATTACATACTTTCTCTCTACCCTTATCCGCTCTTATATTACATACTTTCTCTCTCCCCTTATATTCATACTTTCTCTCTCCCCTTATCCGCTCAATATTCCATACTTTCTCTCTCCCCTTATCCGCTCCAATATTCCAAACTTTTCTCTCCCCTTATCCGCACAATATTACCAAACTTTCTATCCGCATATCGGCTCTTATATTACAAACTTTTCTCTCTCCCTTATCCCTCTTATATTACATACTTTCTCTCTCCCCTTATCCGCTCCAATATTCCATACTTTCTCTCTACCCTTATCCGCTCTTATATTACATACTTTCTCTCTCCCCTTATCCGCTCCAATATTCCATACTTTCTCTCTCCCCTTATCCGCTCCAATATTCCATACTTTCTCTCTCCCCTTATCCGCTCCAATATTCCATACTTTCTCTCTCCCCTTATCCGCTCCAATATTCCACACTTTCTCTCTCCCCTTATCCGCTCCAATATTCCTTACTTTCTCTCTCCCCTTATCCGCTCCAATATTACAAACGTTTTCGCTCCCTTATCCACTACAATATTACAAACTTTCTATCACAGCATATCGGCTCTTATTACATACTTTCTCTCTACCCTTATCCGCTCTTATATTACATACTTTCTCTCTCCCCTTATCCGCTCCAATATTCCATACTTTCTCTCTCCCCTTATCCGCTCCAATATTCCATACTTTCTCTCTCCCCTTATCCGCTCCAATATTCCATACTTTCTCTCTCCCCTTATCCGCTCCAATATTACAAACGTTTTCTCTCCCCTTATCCACTCAATATTCCATACTTTCTCTCTCACCTTATCCGCTCTTATATTACATACTTTCTCTCTCCCCTTATCCGCTCCAATATTACAAACTTTCTCTCTCCCCTTATCCGCTCCAATATTCCATACTTTCTCTCTCCCCTTATCCGCTCCAATATTCCATACTTTCTCTCTCCCCTTATCCGCTCCAATATTCCATACTTTCTCTCTCCCCTTATCCGCTCCAATATTCCATACTTTCTCTCTCCCCTTATCCGCTCCAATATTACAAACGTTTTCGCTCCCCTTATTCACTACAATATTACAAACTTTCTATCACAGCATATCGGCTCTTATATTACATACTTTCTCTCTACCCTTATCCGCTCTTATATTACATACTTTCTCTCTCCCCTTATCCGCTCCAATATTCCATACTTTCTCTCTCCCCTTATCCGCTCCAATATTCCATACTTTCTCTCTCCCCTTATCCGCTCAATATTCCATACTTTCTCTCTCCCTTATCCGCTCCAATATTCCATACTTTCTCTCTCCCCTTATCCGCTCCAATATTCCATACTTTCTCTCTCCCCTTATCCGCTCCAATATTACAACTTTTCGCTCCCCTTATCCAAACAATATTACAAACTTTCTCTCATAGCATCCGCTCTTATTTAATACTTTTCTCTCTACCCTTATCCGCTCTTATATTAATACTTTCTCTCTCCCTTATCCGCTCCATTATTCCATACTTTCTCTCTCCCCTTATCCGCTCCAATATTCCATACTTTCTCTCTCCCCTTATCCGCTCCAATATTCCATTACTTTCTCTCTCCCCTTATCCGCTCCAATATTACAAACTTTCGTCCCCCTTATCCACTCTTTATTACATACTTTCTCTCTCCCCTTATCCGCTCTTATATTACATACTTTCTCTCTCCCCTTATCCGCTCTTATATTACATACTTTCTCTCCCCCTTCTATTCCATACTTTCTCTCTCCCCTTATCCGCTCCAATATTCCATACTTTCTCTCTCCCCTTATCCGCTCCAATATTACAAACGTTTTCGCTCCCCTTATCCACTACAATATTACAAACTTTCTATCACAGCATATCGGCTCTTATATTACATACTTCTCTCTCTACCCTTATCCGCTCTTATATTACATACTTTCTCTCTCCCCTTATCCGCTCCAATATTCCATACTTTCTCTCTCCCCTTATCCGCTCCAATATTCCATACTTTCTCTCTCCCCTTATCCGCTCCAATATTCCATACTTTCTCTCTCCCCTTATCCGCTCCAATATTCCATACTTTCTCTCTCCCCTTATCCGCTCCAATATTCCATACTTTTCTCTCCCCTTATCCGCTCCAATATTCCACACTTTATTTCTCCCCTTATCCGCTCCAATATTCCATACTTTCTCTTCCCCTTACCGCTCCAAATTACAAACGTTTCTCTCCCCTTATCCACTACAATATTACAAACTTCTATCACAGCATATCGGCTCTTATATTACATTACTTTCTCTCTCTACCCTTATCCGCTCTTATATTACATACTTTCTCTCTCCCCTTATTCCGCTCCAATATTCCATACTTTCTCTCTCCACCTTATCCGCTCCAATTTCCATACTTTCTCTCTCCCCTTATCCGCTCCAATATTCCATACTTTCTCTCTCCCCTTATCCGCTCCAATATTACAAACTTTTCTCTCCCCTTATTCACTACAATATTACCAACTTATCTATCATAGCTTATCGGATCTTATATTAAATACTTCTTTCTCCCTTATATTACTACTTTCTTCTCCCCTTTATCTTACTATTTATTCTCTACCTTATACTTTCTCTCTCCCATTATCCGCTCCATTATTCCATACTTTCTCTCTCCCTTATCCGCTCCAATATTCCATACTTTCTCTCTCCCCTTATCCGCTCCAATATTCCATACTTTCTCTCTCCCCTTATCCGCTCCAATATTACAAACGTTTTCGCTCCCCTTATTCACTACAATATTACAAACTATCTATCATAGCATATCGGATCTTATATTACATACTTTCTCTCTACCCTTATCCGCTCTTATATTACATACTTTCTCTCTCCCCTTATCCGCTCTTATATTACATACTTTCTCTCTCCCCTTATCCGCTCCAATATTCCATACTTTCTCTCTCCCCTTATCCGCTCCAATATTCCATACTTTCTCTCTCCCCTTATCCGCTCCAATATTCCATACTTTCTCTCTCCCCTTATCCGCTCCAATATTCCATACTTTCTCTCTCCCTTATCCACTACAATATTACAACTTTCTCTCTCCCCTTATCCGCTCCAATATTCCATACTTTCTCTCCCCTTATCGCTCCAATATTACATACTTTCTCTCTCCCTTATCCCGCAATATTCCATACTTTCTCTCTCCCCTTATCCGCTCCAATATTCCATACTTTCTCTCTCCCTTATCCGCTCCAATATTCCTACTTTCTCTCTCCCCTTATCCGCTCCCATATTACAAACGTTTTCTCTCCCCTTATTCACTACAATATTACAAACTATTTATCATAGCATATCGGATCTATATTACATACTTTCTCTACCCTTATCCGCTCCATATTACAACTTTCTCTCTCCCCTTATCCGCTCCTTATATTCCATACTTTCTCTCTCCCCTTATCCGCTCCAATATTCCATACTTTCTCTCTCCCTTATCCGCTCCAATATTCCATACTTTCTCTCTCCCCTTATCCGCTCCAATATTCCATACTCTTTCTCTCTCCCCTTATCCGCTCCATATTCCATACTTTCTCTCTCCCTTATCCGCTCCAATATTCCATACTTTCTCTCTCCCCTTATCCGCTCCAATATTACAAACTTTCGCTCCCCTTATTCGCTCCAATATTACAAACTTTCTCTCTCCCATATCCGATCTTATATTACATACTTTCTCTCTCCCCTTATCCGCTCCAATATTACATACTTTCTCTCCCCTTATCCGCTCCAATATTCCATACTTTCTCTCTCCCCTTATCCGCTCCAATATTCCATACTTTCTCTCTCCCCTTATCCGCTCCAATATTCCATACTTTCTCTCTCCCCTTATCCGCTCCAATATTACAAACGTTTTCGCTCCCCTTATCCACTACAATATTACAAACTTTCTATCACAGCATATCGGATCTTATTTACATACTTTCTCTCTACCCTTATCCGCTCTTATATTACATACTTTCTCTCTCCCCTATCCGCTCCAATATTCCATACTTTCTCTCTCCCTTATCCGCTCCAATATTCCATACTTTCTCTCTCCCCTTATCCGCTCCAATATTCCATTACTTTCTCTCTCCCCTTATCCGCTCCAATATACAAACGTTTTCGCTCCCCTTATTCATACAATATACAAAACTATCTATCATAGCCTTATCGGATCTTATATTACATACTTTCTCTTCTCCCCTTATATTACATACTTTCTCTCTCCCCTTATATATTACATACTTTCTCTCTTATCCGCTCCAATATTACATACTTTCTCTCTCCCCTTATCCGCTCCAATATTCCATACTTTCTCTCTCCCCTTATCCGCTCCAATATTCCATACTTTCTCTCTCCCTTATCCGCTCCAATATTCCATACTTTCTCTCTCCCCTTATCCGCTCCAATTACAAACGTTTTCGCTCCCTTATCACTACAATATTACAAACTATCTATCATAGCATATCGGATCTTATATTACATACTTTTTCTCTACCCTTATCCGCTCTTATATTCCATACTTTCTCTCTCCCCTTATCCGCTCCAATATTCCATACTTTCTCTCTCCCCTTATCCGCTCCATTATTCCATACTTTCTCTCTCCCCTTATCCGCTCCAATATTCCATACTTTCTCTCTCCCCTTATCCGCTCCAATATTCCATACTTTCTCTCTCCCCTTATCCGCTCCAATATTACATACTTTCTCTCTCCCCTTATCCGCCTCTCTTTTATATTACCTACTTTCTCTTCCCCTTATCCGCTCCATATTCCATACTTTTTCTCTCCCCTTATCCGCTCCAATATTCCATACTTTATCTCTCCCCTTATCCGCTCCAATATTCCATACTTTCTCTCTCCCCTTATCCGCTCCAATATTCCATACTTTCTCTCTCCCCTTATCCGCTCCAATATTCCATACTTTCTCTCTCCCTTATCCGCTCCAATATTACAAACGTTTTCTCTCCCCTTATTCCACTACAATATTACAAACTATCTATCATAGCATATCGGATCTTATATTACATACTTTCTCTCTACCCTTATCCGCTCTTATATTACATACTTTCTCTCTCCCCTTATCCGCTCTTATATTACATACTTTCTCTCTCCCCTTATCCGCTCCATTATTCCATACTTTCTCTCTCCCCTTATCCGCTCCAATATTCCATACTTTCTCTCTCCCTTATCCGCTCCAATATTCCATACTTTCTCTCTCCCCTTATCCGCTCCAATATTCCATACTTTCTCTCTCCCCTTATCCGCTCCAATATTCCATACTTTCTCTCTCCCCTTATCCGCTCCAATATTACAAACGTTTCTCTCCCCTTATCACTACAATATTACAAACTTCTCTATCACGCTTATCGGATCTTATATTACATACTTTCTCTCTCCCTTATCCGCTCTTATATTACATACTTTCTCTCTCCCCTTATCCGCTCCAATATTCCATACTTTCTCTCTCCCTTATCCGCTCCAATATTCCATACTTTCTCTCCCCCTTATCCGCTCCAATATTCCATACTTTCTCTCCCCTTATCCGCTCCAATATTACAAACGTTTTCGCTCCCCTTATCCTACAATATTACAAAACTTTCTCTCATAGCTTATCGGCTCTTATATTACATACTTTCTCTCTACCCTTATCCGCTCTTATTTCTTACATTACTTTCTCTCCCCTTATCCGCTCCCATATTTCCATACTTTCTCTCTCCCCTTATCCGCTCCAATATTCCATACTTTCTCTCTCCCCTTATCCGCTCCAATATTCCATACTTTCTCTCTCCCCTTATCCGCTCCAATATTACAAACTTTTTCGCTCCCCTTATTCACTACAATATTACACCTCTCTCTCCTTAGCCATATCGGATCTTATATTACCTACTCTTTCTTCCCTTATATTAATACTTTCCTTCTCCCTTATATTACCTACTTTCTCTCTCCTCATTATATTACATACTTTCTCTCTCCCTTATCCGCTCAATATTCCATACTTTCTCTCTCCCCTTATCCGCTCCAATATTCCATACTTTCTCTCTCCCCTTATCCGCTCCAATATTCCATACTTTCTCTCTCCCCTTATCCGCTCCAATATTACAAACGTTTTCGCTCCCCTTATTCACTACAATATTACAAACTATCTATCATAGCATATCGGATCTTATATTACATACTTTCTCTCTACCCTTATCCGCTCTTATATTCCATACTTTCTCTCTCCCCTTATCCGCTCTTATATTACATACTTTCTCTCTCCCCTTATCCGCTCCAATATTCCATACTTTCTCTCTCCCTATTCCGCTCCAATATTCCATACTTTCTCTCTCCCCTATCCGCTCCAATATACAACCTTCTCCCTATATCGCTCAATATTACATACTTTCTCTTCACCTTATCGATCTTATATTCCATACTTTTCTCCTCCCCTTTCCGTCTTATATTCCATACTTTCTCTCTCCCCTTATCCGCTCCATATTCCATACTTTCTCTCTCCCCTTATCCGCTCCCATTCCCATACTTTCTCTCTCCCCTTATCCGCTCCAATATTCCATACTTTCTCTCTCCCCTTATCCGCTCCAATATTCCATACTTTCTCTCTCCCCTTATCCGCTCAATATTCCATACTTTCTCTCTCCCTTATCCGCTCCAATATTACAAACGTTTTCGCTCCCCTTATTCACTACAATATTACAAACTATCTATCATAGCTTATCGGATCTTATATTACATACTTTCTCTCTACCCTTATCCGCTCTCTCTTATATTACAACTTTCTCTCTCCCTTATCCGCTCCAATATTCCATACTTTCTCTCTCCCTTATCCGCTCCAATATTCCATACTTTCTCTCTCCCCTTATCCGCTCCAATATTCCATACTTTCTCTCTCCCCTTATCCGCTCCAATATTACAAACGTTTCTTCCCCTTTCACTTACAATATTACAAACTATCTTCTATCACAGCATATCGGATCTTATATTAACATACTTTCTCTCTACCCTTATCCGCTCTTATATTACATACTTTCTCTCTCCCCTTATCCGCTCTTATATTACATACTTTCTCTCTCCCCTTATCCGCTCCAATATATTCCATACTTTCTCTCTCCCTTATCCGCTCCAATATTCCATACTTTCTCTCTCCCCTTATCCGCTCCAATATCCATACTTTCTCTCTCCCCTTATCCGCTCCAATATTACAAACGTTTTCGCTCCCTTATTCACTCCAATATTACAAACTATCTATCTATTCAACTACAATCTTATATTACCTACTTTCTCTTACCTTATCCGATCTTATATTACATACTTTCTCTCTACCCTTATCCGCTCTTATATTACCTACTTTCTCTCTCCCCTTATCCGCTCCAATATTCCATACTTTCTCTCTCCCCTTATCCGCTCCAATATTCCATACTTTCTCTCTCCCCTTATCCGCTCCAATATTCCATACTTTCTCTCTCCCCTTATCGCTCCAATATTCCATACTTTCTGTCTCACCTTATCCGCTCCAATATTACAAACGTTTTCGCTCCCCTTATTCACTACAATTACAAACTATCTATCATAGCATATCGGATCTATATAACATACTTTCTCTCTACCCTTATCCGCTCTTATCTTACATATTTCTCTCTCCCTTATCCGCTCCAATATTCCATACTTTCTCTCTCCCCTTATCCGCTCCAATATTCCATACTTCTCTCTCCCTTATCCGCCTCCAATATTCCATAATTTCTCTCTCCCTTATCCGCTCCAATATTACAAACTTTCTCTCTCCCTTATCCCTCCAATATCCTTACTTTTATCTTCTCACCTTTCCGCTCTTATATTACATACTTTCTCTCTCCCCTTATCCGCTCCATATATTCCATACTTTTTCTCTCCCCTTATCCGCTCCAATTATTCCATACTTTCTCTCCCCCTTATCCGCTCCAATATTCCATACTTTCTCTCTCCCCTTATCCGCTCCAATATTCCATACTTTCTCTCCCCTTATCCGCTCCAATATTCCATACTTTCTCTCGCCCTTATCCGCTCCAATTATTACAAACGTTTTCTCTCCCCTTAGGACTCAATATACAAACTTTCTATTCATAGCATATCGGATCTTATATATTACATACTTTCTCTCTCCCCTTATCCGCTCTTATATTACATACTTTCTCTCTCCCTTATCCGCTCCAATATTCCAACTTTCTCTTCTCCCTTTCCGCTCCAATATTCCATACTTTCTCTCTCCCATTATCCGCTCCAATATTCCATTACTTTCTCTCTCCCCTTATCCGCTCCAATATTCAAACTTCTCTCTCCCCTTATCCGCTCCAATATTCCATACTTTCTCTCTCCCCTTATCCGCCTCCAATATTCCTTACTTTCTCTCTCCCCTTATCCGCTCCATATTACAAACGTTTCGTCCCCTTATTCACTACAATATTACAAAACTTTCTATCACAGCATATCGGCTCTTATTATTTCCTAATTCTCTCTCCCTATCCGCTAATATTACATACTTTCTCTCTCCCCTTATCCGCTCCAATATTCCATACTTTTCTCTCCCCTTATCCGCTCCAATATTCCATACTTCTCTCTCCCCTTATCCGCTCCAATATTCAATACTTTCTCTCTCCCCTTATCCGCTCCAATATTACAAACGTTTTCGCTCCCCTTATCACTACAATATTACAAACTTTCTATCACAGCATATCGATCTTATATTACAACTTTTCTCTCTACCCTCCCCGCTTTATATTACATACTTTCTCTCCCCTTATCCGCTCCATTATTCCCTACTTTCTCTCTCCCCTTATCCGCTCCAATTTTCCATACTTCTCTCTTCCCTTATCCCTCCAATATTCCTTACTTTCTCTCTCCCCCTTATCC
>JACATO010000707.1:0-19175 GCA_018389105.1 Nautilus pompilius | reverse complement strand
GCGATGATTACAAAGTGAAAGGAATGTGTCTGTGTGAGAGAGAGAGAGAGAATGCTTCCTCGATCGAGTGAGAGGGGTGTGTGTGAGTAAGAGAGAGGAAGGATTAATAGATCGCAGTGCCGGGTGTGTGTGTGAGTAAGAGAGAGAGAGGATTAATAGATCGAGTGAGAGGGTGTGTGTGAGAAAGAGAGAGAGAGAATGATTAAACAGATCGAGTGAGAGGGTGTGTGTGAGTAAGAGAGAGAGAATGATTAATAGATCGATGTGAGGGGTGTGTGTGTGAGTAAGAGAGAGAGAAGGATTAATAGATCGAGTGAGAGGGTGTGTGTGTGTGAAGAGGAGAGAGAGGCGAATGATAACAGATCGAGTGAGAGGGTGTGTGTGTGAGTAAGAGAGAGAGAATGATTAACAGATCGAGTGAGAGGGTGTGTGTGTGAGTAAGAGAGAGAGAGAATGATTAACAGATCGAGTGAGAGGGTGTGTGTGTGAGTAAGAGAGAGAGAATGATTAACAGATCGAGTGAGAGGGTGTGTGTGTGAGTAAGAGAGAGAGAATGATTAACAGATCGAGTGAGAGGGTGTGTGTGTGAGTAAGAGAGAGAGAATGATTAACAGATCGAGTGAGAGGGTGTGTGTGTGAGTACGAGAGCGGGAATGCTTAACAGATCGAGTGAGAGGGTGTTTTGTGTGTCTGTAGTGCTTCCGAGAGAGTGGGGGGCACTGTGATTGCTATCGGTTTAGTCAAATCAAGATAAAATAAATTGCTTGTCAATCAAATAGCAAAAATATTGTGTTTCCCTTTGACATAAAGCGAAAGTCGTAAACTGAATCAGGCATTTTAAAGCCCCCCCCCATTTTTTTACACCGTAAAATGATGTCATTGTGTATGACTCAGGCGGCAAGAAGGAACTCAATTTCCAATTCTGCGGTCGTGCCAACCCATTTAGATTTTTTTTAAAAACTGACAAACCCTGACAGGTTTAGGGACGGCCGCTCTCTCGCTCAGTCCCGCATTTCCAAGGGGCAATTATTCGATTTTTCTCTCTCTCTCCAACCAAAAGAAAAAGGTTGCAAAAAAAAAGAGAGAGAGAAAAACCGGAAAAGAGAGAACAGCCAATAAGAGCGAGTTTGGCGCATGGCGACGAAGAATTACTCCGTGTTAATGCGGAATTGTCTCCCGGGTTTACCCGGGTCTCGGAATCGGCCGTATTTACAAATTTCCTTAACGAGTGTTAATTTGACCCTTAAAAGGAGCGCTCGCAGTGGCGCACCTGAATCGAATAGCGCCGCTGTGATGGTAACTCTCTAACTTTGGACGCTGCTCCATCTCTGCCGAGTCTTCTTTTGAAGATGTTCGGCGGAGGGGAGAGTGGTACGGCGGCACTAAACCACGTTTCGTTTCATATTGCCAATGCTATTTAATCCGACGATGACACCAGACAGCCATTTTGCCGCGAAGACAATTCGCAGTTCGGTTTATGACGTTTCCCCTGAGGTGGGCCCGGATACTGTCAGCACGGTAGCGCACGCCAGGGGGCGCTCAAAGCGGTTTGCCGCTAAAAGGTACTACCTCGAAAACTTGGCAATTGAAAAAGTCGCCCGCGTGGTCTAGAAACGCTTACCGGAAACTGACAACAACAACAACAAAAAAAAGGGGGGTTCTCAAAATTGTACCCTGATGACGACAAGGAAGCGTCTGCGAAACGTGCGTTCAGTGGTCGCTGTTAAGGTGGTGGGTTGGGTGTCAATGGCTTCTTTTGAACAATGAGGTGGCCCAGTGATAGACTGACAACTGGACTGTCAAGCCTGAGGGTAGAGGGGCCCGAAGGGCTGGTTTGGCGTACCTCCCATCCTGGCATGTCTCCTTCTCCACCAGCCTGTAGCCTCTTTAAAGATCTCCGGTTTCTTCCAACTTCTGAAAATCGAACAGTTTTATTAGGAATTTTCCAAGAGAAGTCTGAAATGCCGGGTCACTGTGACACACACTTACTAGGGTTTCCTCCCTTTGTAGGCATCGGAGCACACAAGAAGAGGAAAGAAGATTGTTTCAGACGTGAAAAGATCTGTTTGCCAAATCTAAGGGCTAAAAAGAAATTCTTCCACCTTAGCAAAACCAACAAGACTTTCACGTTAGTTTCCCCAGATATCAGTTTCCTTCTCATCAAAAAAGTCTTAGCAAGCTCTCTCCCCCCCCCCACTCCGAGGCCTATAGGAGAATACCACGTTCTCTTCGCACGGTTAATAGCGCCGTCTGTCGGAGGGTTTTTTTGATCAGTTTCTTTTACTATGGGAACCGGTGTTCAGATTGTCAACGCGTCTGACGTGACTGGTTCCTGTACAACGATTTCAGAAAACGCCGATATGTGGTGGGATGCGTACTGGGAGGGACAGGCGAGTCAGGATATTTGGGGGGGGTCCTGTATAGGTTCCCTAAAGTAAATAGAGCCAAAGTCACTCTTATGGGTGTATAAACAGAAATGACTGGGATGAAAAACTAATCTTTTATTCATAGAAATTCGAATGTAGAAAGCTCCCGTTTGTCCTCTACACGTGCGTCTAGCGATCAGGGGACCGGCCGTTCTAATGTCATGAGACTGGCTCATCGCCGGAAGTCAGGACTGCGATAAGACTCCAATTAGTTGGTCCAAAAGATCACCAGCTCCGTAGAAAATACCAACCTGGAGCAGAAACATCAGCGAAGCACCTAAGACCCGTCCGCGTTTCCTTTCTCTGGCAGGGAGTGTATACTTGTGAGAGCGATCTCCGACATTGCTTAGCGAAGTTCCACGTGGTTTCACGACGTCACAGTGGCGACGCTTCCACTATGGTAACGGTGTACTAGCGAATTAATTTCCCTTTATGTTTGCATCCTCCACAACACCTTTTCTTACTGTTTTAAGTTTGTACAGTGTTACCTTTTCTCTGCACGTCTGAATGGTACTGCAGATGGGAGCTCTGATCTGAATTATTCATAAACTTTAAGATGGTTAATATGGAAATTACTCCTTCAGTAATAGAAAAGCCCTTAATCCGTTACCATTGGTGATGGAATGAGGAAGGAAGGCATCGTGGCTTTTGCAAGTCTTCCTGGGAAGAGAAATATCTCTCAACAGTTATCAGTAAAAAAAAAAAAACAACAACACATAAGAACCAATGGAAACACTGATTCTCTGTAAGCCGCAAAAATTATCAGAAAGTAGGGATTTAAAGCAAAAGATACGTGCATTTCAAGAGCTCAGTGGCTGATTTTTATCAGCTGGAAGTGTTGGTTGTGCTTGGTTTAAAAAAAGGAGGTGGATGTGGAAGTTTCTAGGTGTGCCGAGCAGAGCGAAACACTTCCAGCTGAAATAAAGGTCAAAGCGGAGTACCCGGAACAGCGGACCAGGGCGAGACGGCACAAAAGAACTTCACTTAGTTCATTCACATAAAGCGGGTTGGTTGACTTGCCCCCTTCGAGAAATTAAACTGGAACTCAATGAAGGAATGCATTTTGTGGAAAATGTCTGGATTTTTATAGCAGAAATAATAATATTATTTATTCATTATGGAAGTTTATGAAAGCACGAATATTTATAAATTAATGACGGAAAATAAGCGCTGCCTGTTGAGCCACATGTAAGAAGAGACTTTTGTAAATGGCCTCGAAAGAAGACCTCAAGTTGAACTGCGACATTTATTAATGCGGGAGAAGCGCACGAAAAGACATCTAACGAGTGGAGGACGCCTGCAACCCTACCGCATAATACGAGAAGCAGCAGTTTTAGAATACGTCGGGGACTCGGGGAAATGACAGGACGTGCAGCATTTCGGTATGTGTGTGTGTGTGTGTGTGTGGGAGGGAGTGAGGGGGGTCAAATACAAATAGAGACACACCCATCGGTCGGCTGATTTGACGAGGGCATGATCGACATTCTTGGTGCAGCATCCGTTGTTGCAGATGGATTGTTGTGTCGGGGCAGTTAAAGGGAACAGGCCGGAAAAATTGATGATGAAACTAGCTACGAGCTTTCCCTGGAACGTTGTGGCGCATCATCAGCAGTGGGAACGGTGCTAAATATTGCCGCTGCCTTTGCTGAAACATTGTTTATCCTCGAGCCACACCAGAATTACGCTATTAATTCTACCGCCCAAACGAACTATGACCTTGAAGAGAGCTGTACTACGCGAGTTTAGAGAGGAAAAATAGATCCGGTCTCGGCTGTTTTTCCTGGTACCGTTAAAAATTAATTCTTTTTCTTTAAAACTCCGATACTTTCGTCCGCGTAGAAAAGTAGTACCTTTCCTTTCTTCTTATGTGGGGCTAATTCTCGAAATCAGTTATATCGGCAACGCCACCATTTTATGTTGTTTCTTCTTCTCCTTTTCTTTTTTGTTTTTTTTTTTTAATGGTCGCCGGTGAACGACAAAGTCACTTCAATCGCTTTGTCCACCGACCGAGGCAGGCCAGCAAGGAATGCTGCCGTCACGAATACTTTTTTAACGACGGCCACCCACACCAGGAGGCTTCCACTTTCAACTGCGCGTACCTAGTGAACACAACAATATCGAAACCACCAATCCCCCCCGAAAAATACGTATCTATCCCGGGATGATATCAAACAGATCGTTTCACCGTCGGTCCTTTTGACACAAAGAAATGTAATCGTTAGTTCTGATAGCAGCATAGCTGAGAACGGACGGAGAAGCGTCAGCCGTCGGCAAGCTTTTATTAGGTTGGGGGGTTTTTTTAATGAATGTTCTCTTGTCGATCGAACAGATTACTGCTCCACGTCCATCAATGGTTTTCGTGGACAACGACCGAGTGGAACAGACCCATTACCCGACAACAGCCTGAATGAAATGCTTGGCTGTCTGTTAAATGGTTGCCATCGGTCGCGCTCTCTGCCTCCAGGTGACCTGTTACGTCATATCCGGGCCGGAATGACAGGTGTCAGCGTCTTGTCAGAAGCGATTAAATGATGCGTGAATAAGAACCAGTTGTGTTTGTCGGAACGAGTCTTTGAAGCGAGACGGAGCGGGTTGTTTCGCGCTCCGCTGAGCGCCGGTAATTCGTAGTACAATGAAAACAACACACCATTCTCTCTCTCTCTCTCTCTCTCTCTCTCTCTCTCTCTCTCCTCTCTCTCTCTCTCTCTCTCTCTCGCTCGCTCCCCACCCTCTCTTCCAGTACAACCGGATTTATACAGGCCGAACCAGAAATATTTATGTATTGTTTTTTTTTCTGTTAACAATAAGTGAAACCGAAACTAAAGAGAAACGTCCAGAAGAAGTGAAAATAACTTGTGTTTGTTAGGGTCGCTATTGCCACTAAGGAGCGGCTCGCATGACAGGTTTTTGTTCATGGTGATGCCAGCTGCTGAAGCAGGCTCTCCGTGTAAAGATAAGCCTTTTAGAATAAATTACAGGTCGTAGAGAGCAGGGCCAGTGGTGGTTTTGTGCTTTTTTTCCTTCTTTCTGAAAACAAAAATAAATTGAATGCAAAAATCTTTTTTTAAAAAAAAAAAATGCATAAAGCACGAGGAATTAAAGTTCATCTAAAATTCACCGACAAACAGATGTCTGGTTATCAAAAAAACGAGTAAACAGAAGAGAACTGAACGGAAACGGACAGAATTTGGTCAGATGTCGAAGCTTGGGTTGGTGTCTTCTCTAAAAAGAACGTCGTTTGGAAAATGCCCCCCCCTTTATCAATCAATTCCTCAGTTGGCCGAAACTTAGGAAGGGAGAATGCAAATTAGGAACTTTTCCATTCGTTTTTGACGAACCCACCCGTACGGCTATACACTGCAGCCAATCAGAGCAGAGATCTCAAAGCTGCAGTCAATTGGACCAGAGCTTTCACGCGACATCGCCTTCTCAAACAGATTCTTCTCTCCTCTCTCTCTCTCTCTCTCTCTCTTGTTTGTTCTTTTCCAGCTGTAACCAAGATAAAATAAAGCAGTGTATTAATTATTTAATCAGTTCGGAACACATGCTGGGACGTATAATACAACTTTCGACTTTTATTGAAAACCGGCGTTCAGATGGCATCAATATAGAAAGTGTTTTTCCGTGACCATCACAGCGCTTGTTCAGATGCCTCACATCAACGGGACTGATTCAAAATCACGACGCAGTAATCTCCCCCTATCATCAATAAAGATAAATTCAATTCGCTCGAACGGCTTAATAGTTTAGAAGCGTTTTCTCGTTTAATAGATGTGCTTTTTCTAGAATACCTCCTTTTCTCGAAGCCAGTAATTTATGAAGCCATCCTTTGGTTGGTTGCTGCGCCCTCTAACCGGATTGTAAAGGCAGGGAGGGGAATACGTACGCCAAGCCGAGCCGGTTCCGATCGATGTTCGAATTTGAGTTTCTAACCTAGCCGTTCAGCAGTCTCTTCCTTTTGGACCACCGCAACCCTTTAATTGTCCTCATGCCATACCAACGACAATTTAAAGTTCTTAGCCCGGCATGTGTAACCCGAGATCTACAACGCTTTAGAGTATATCGACCTTCTTGGTGTTGCATTATGGGATGCCTATGGATGCCAACACTTATTCAAATTTCGTTACGCTCCCAATTAGGCCCGAAATGTTCAGTGTGTTCTTCTGCTGTTACGCGGAGCGGGCGGGCAAAGCCAAAACGATGTTACATCTTTAAATGCAGGCCAAACTTCAGAGTTCTCTTTTGTTCCGACGGCTCGCTGCCGTGAGTGAGGAAACCGTGGCCGTAATTGAGGTGATTGAACGTAAGGGCGGCGCTCGCCGCTGAGAGATGTTGGTGCTGCTCTCTGATTGAAAGGATGGAAATTCTCCCGTATCACCGACTGGAATTGTTTCCCCCGCGGGAGTGGGGGGGGGAAGAGGGGCGATTCCCCCCCCAACATAATCTCCATTGGCATCTCGCGCGCCACTCAATGGCTTTCGAAGTTTGCCGCATTACAGCTACGTTCCCGGCATCTTTAAAGAACTGTAAATCGGAAGAGTCGCGGGCTTCCCCGAGGGCAGAGATCTCAACAGCCCCTCGACGCGGCCGTAAGAGGCGGGGGCAGCAGACTCCGTACCGCCAGCGCGCCGTAACACGTTCAGCTGTACAAGTGGACGGTTGTTCGCTGCATTTCAAGGGCCCTTTATTGTCGCCGCTTGCGAGTCAGCGTAGAGAGACCATTCAGAGAAATGGCGTTGATGGAATACGATTTGATTCGTCTTGTTTGAGAAGCACTTAGATAGGGCTTTTTATGATATCAGTGAATAGCACTCCACAGACGGTCGGTGTAAATAGCGATAGCAAGTGGTTGTTAGCTGGGAGAGAGAGCTTTCTGCTATTTATTTTCCATGCTGCAGTCGAGTACGGCTCGGCGGATAATGAGATTTTCCTATTAGACGACACGTTCTTTTCTATTTCGATGGATGGGGTGGTAAATTTACATTGATTTAAGCAGAACACAAAGGCGGGAGGATTTGCTTGGTCTTTTCAATTTGCCATTTGAGAGGCGTATGGTTATTTTTTAACATCTCCCCTTCTTCATCTCTCCCTCCCATTCCCCCCTCTCTCTCTTCTCCATCTCCATCTCTTCCCCTCATCTCTCTGTCTCTCCTCCAATTCACCCCATCTTTTCCTCTCATCTCTCTCTCACTCCTTCCTCTCTCATCTCTCCCTCTCCCCATCTCTCTGTCTCCCACCTTCCTCTCTCACTCCCCCCATATTTCTTCATCTCATCTCTCTCTCTTTCTCATCTTTCTCTCTCTCCTCTTTCCTCTCTCCCTCTCCCCATCTCTTCATCTCCATCTCTCTCCCCCTTCTCCATCTCTCTCTCACTCCTTCCCCTCTCTCTCTTTCCTCTCTCCCTTCCCCATCTCTTCATCTCCATCTCTCTTCACTCCTCCCCCTCTCTCTCTCTCTCCTCTCTCTTTCCTCTCTCCTCTCCCTCTCTCTCCCCCTTCTCCATCTCTGTCTCACTCCTTCCCTCTCTCCATCTACCTTCTCCTCCTCCATCTTCTCTCTCCCCCCTCCCTCTTCATCTCACCATCTACCCCCTTCTCTCTCTGTCTATCTCTCTTTTTCTGTACTGACGTCATCCTCCTTCTCCCCCTCCCCTCTCTCTCCCCCTTCTCCATCTCTGTCTCACTCCTTCCTCTCTCCATCTACCTTTCTCCCTCTCCATCTCTCTCTCTCCCCCCTCCCTCTTCATCTCACCATCTACCCCCCTCTCTCTCTGTCTAATCTCTTTTTTCTGTACTGACGTCATCTCTCCTTCTCCCCCTCCCCCCTCTCTCTCTGTGACACAAAAACCGAGGGTTCGCCGATCTACTACAGCAGCCAGGAAGCTGGGTTAATCACGCCAGAACAGACGCCGCTAGCAGCGCGGCAAAACGGAATTTTATAATTTGCAAAGACTTTTATTCACAGTGGCAGATTAATATCATTGGCAGACAAGCCCGTTAAAACCTATAATTATATCTCTTGCCGACGCCTATCTTTCTCTTTTGCCTCCTCGCTCCCTTTTATCATCTGCTCTAATATCCATCCGCCAAATTCGCCCCCACCCCACTCTCCGGGACGCGATAATGTTCACTCATCAAATTATCGACATAGCCAAAGTAATGTTATCACGGAGGGACACATTTGGCAAGGAAATGTAATTACCCGACATTCTAGTAACCGGTCCACCCCAATTTGTCGGGTCTTCGGTTGCTTTAATTATTCCTCGACGCCTTCGGTCTTCGTACTTCTCTCCTCCCACCCCTAAACATAACTGAAAACACTTTTCCCCCAGATACTTGACGAATTCTGATTTCGTTTCGGCGATAATAATAATAATAATAATAATAATAATAATAATAATAATAATAATAAGGGTTTAAGTCGGATAAGGAATCGCAGCCAGCGAGTACGGTCCGGCCGGGTCTCCTAGGGATAGGGAACGCAACGTTCCTATGGTGATACCGTTGTTTGATACATTGGTGGGGGGGAGGCAAATGATTAATAGGCCTTTTCATCCGAATCTTCAGTCGGCTTGATTAATCTTCCAAACGCGACATTTCGTCTGTTATTTTGTCCGCTCGCTCAGCCGTCGTTTTTCTTCTGAACGCGGCGAGCTGCTGAACCAGAAGAAGCGATTCCCAACTCGAGAGGCCCCGGCCACCGCTCACAATGAACGCCAACGTTCTAGAATGTTGCTGTAAAATAGATGGAAGGAGGATGGCGGCGGGAGTTTAAAAAAAAAAAAAAAAAGAGAGAGGAAATAGAAGGAAAAAATACGCTTCCTACTTTCGTTTTCTTCGAAGAGAGGAAGAAAAACCCGACCTTTCTGGAATTTCGAGATTTCTCTCTCTACTGCGGCTGATGATAAAATGCGAGATCTTGTCTGTCCGCCGCATCCACGTTTAGAAAATCCAAGCTTAAAGGAGGAGAGTAGAGACCGACTGACAGACCGGGGAAATGTTGGCGATTCTAGAATCGAGAACGGTGTCACGTGTTCGGCTCTTTAAAAGGGTTTGACGTCGACAGCGACGACCTACGCCAGTCACCGCATTCGCCCCAGAGGCCTGTTTATCCATTAAAGGAAGTCAACATGGGTAATACACGACAACAGCGGCTTCTAACCCCTGTACTCACTCTCCGAACGGCCGGCCCGGCTTGGCGGCGATGAATGAGGTGCCAGCGAGATTTCGAAGTCCGTTTCTCTTGCCGGAGTGAATTCATTCACTCGAACTCACCAACCGCGGCCAAACATATAATTCTGTCGAGCCACCAGAGAAGTCATCCGCCATTTTTTTTTTTTTTTTTTTTCGGTTTTGAGGCATTTCTGCCGTGAGAACGAAGAATGGCAGCCACTCTTGTGAACCCAAGTAAGCCATTACCCCGGCTCAAGTATAAGCTTTGCTTTGTTATCGGTTCGACTGAAGCCGTCTCGTTAAGTTTAATGTCGCTCTGTCGCGGTCTCTAAAAGAATCGCAGAAAGAAAAAAAACACGATATCACGTGACTGTCGCTAGTCGGGCGTCATCTTGTCAGCTGACCTGCTGACTAACATCCTGCTCTCCTTTCTCCTTTAATCTCGGCCTTCTGCTCTTCGTTTCTCCTTCCCTATAATTGTGTCTTTTCCCTTGCCCGAGGCGCCACCTATCGAGCATCAGTTAGATGAAGATACCTTAATTGCCTAAACGTCTTTGTATATAATTTAACAATTTTGCCTCCGCGATATTCTCGGGGTTTCCCACAGAATTCCACGGATTCATCGCTACAGACGACAGCAGAAGGTCGACACTCAACGTCTCCATAAACAGAAGTTGCTTCGGCACTCAGACGTACCCCTGCTGCTAATCAAACGCTCGGATCAACGCTGAGTTAGAACCACACACTTCTGAACTCCTAATTTGTAACTAGCAATAAGTAATCAATTATTTAATTATAACTACAAACCAGTTATCTGTCTCAGCCGAGTTTGATGCAGAAAACTTAATTTCTCTTTAGAAATAAATTTATAGACGTGGAATAAACTGCTAATTGTGAAAGATTATTCGACCGAAATGCGTTGATAGATATACTTTCACCCAGAGGCACAACCGATAATTGCTTCCTGCCATCTTGAATTACTATATTATACTGAAATGAACTAAGATAAAGTCCAGGGACCTTTCAGTAAAACGATGGAAGCTTTACCTTAATTTCACCACGTAACTATTATTCATTCGATAAATTCCATTTGGCACTATTTGTTTCCCGATTTCAGCCCAGATCCTTCCTTCCTCCTTTTTTTAAAAATAATATTTGTAGTAAATTCTCGCTATCCGTGTATAATGAAAAGTCGCAAGCCTTTTATTGCTGTTATAGCCTCTTTCTGGATTAATACAAAAGTGTAAGAAAGTTTATGGCGTTTGGTGAAATAAATTCATGAAGTAAAGACGGAGCCAAATTGTGGGTGAGCCTGGTTGTCCATTTATCCGTATTATAGCCTCGCACCCTGGTTTCGACAGACATTTTGCGAAGAGTCCTTTGAGTTCAGGTCCTCCTCCTCCACAGGGAGGACATCTGAAACCAAGACGTTTTCTTCGAATAAAACGGCCCGATTCGACCCGGATGTTGAGTTCAGATCGAATATTAGCAGCAAAAAACTCTCACACTTGGGGTTTACCGAGAATAAGAGAAAAAGGGGGGGGAGGGAGTTCGACCGGCGTAGTGCTTGATCGACGTGACCAAAGTCGGAGGGGAGACTTCTGTTTGGTGTACACAAAGCACACGCTTTAAACTAGACCAATCGACGAGGCACGTCTGAAAAATAATCAAGAAGTTTCTGAGTCATTAGCTAAAGTCTTCCATCTCTCCACTCATTCACGCCGCTCTCGGCTCGAAATCGAAGGCCCCGTTTGTTTTTTTGCTTTCTTTTTTTCTTTCGGGAGGAGATCTCTTTGGAGGAAGATCTCCGGAGCGACATTTGTGAGGTGTCCGGGTGGGGCCGCGGTGGGTGGACATGCTAAACGATTTGGATCCGGATACGTCTCGGAGCGCATCGGGGGGACGAGTTAATTAAGGAGTGAACGGGGCCAGATGTGCCGTTCGGCCGTGATAAAAGAAAGCGTTTTAAATATCTGGGCTAAGAAGACGTCGGCCTGTAGAGAGAGAGTCTGCGTGGCTCGAGACGGGAAATCATTAGGTCAGCCCGAATTAGCGATAGACCGGAGTTAAGGTTTACGGCCTTTTTGATTGGCTAAAAATTTGATTTGTTGCGAAGATTTTCTTTAAGTGGCTTCCGTTTTTCCTCGTATACCAAGTGTTTTAAAAAAGAAAACGACAACAACAAACAAACACGACAGCATTAGTCTGGTTTAGCCTATTTGTTTTATTTTTCCCCCATGGCGTTACTTCTCTTGACTGAAGTCATAACACATGCTGTTCAATTACTTTTGCAGTATCGCCTGCCATTACAGTCGGTGTCTGTAGACGCTCATTGTTGGGTAAATACGTCTTTCCTCCCGTTCTTTCTTTTTATATAAACAGTGGCGATGAGAACTTTGGATGCACCAATAAATGTCACATGTAATCGATTTTTCACAACATATATAACACTGGTCAACAAATTTTTATTTTTTTTCTTTGGCAGACCATCTAGGAGTGTTTTCTGGGGTTTTGAAGGTCGCTGATTACGAATATAACATTGGTTTTGTCTGATTGGCTCTAGTTTAGAAGATATTGATAGCCTCAAATAAGCCTAAACTGCTAAAATTCTCCCTGAAATACTTCAATATAGAAGCAGTAAATAATAATTTTCTGATATTATTGAATCATTATAACATACTATAGGACAAGGGAAGGCAGCTTGCTTCGTTTCTTTTCTAAAGAAGATGACCTGATCTTTTGTAATGACGTTTCTCTGCACTTCTTAACTGCATGGGGATCTCGTCATATGACCCAGCAGATTGGCGTCTCTTTATAGATAGCTCGAAAGCAAGTCTAAAAGTTGTACTTTTGCATAATGGCAATAAGTTTGCTCCTGTACCACTTGGCCATTCTACCAAGATGAAAGAAGAGTATGATGGTATCCAATTTGTTCTTGAAAAGCTAAATTACAACACTCATAAATGGCTGATTTGTGTGGACTTGAAAATGGTGAATTTTCTGCTTGGTCAGCAAAGTGGGTACACAAAGTATCCCTGCTTTCTTTGTTTGTGGGATAGCAGAGCAAGAATCCAGCACTGGAGAAGGGAGAACTGGCCAGAACGAGAAAGTCTCGAAGTCGGCACAGCCAACGTCATCAATGAGCCTTTGGTACCCAGGGATAGAATCATCTTCCCTCCATTGCACATAAAACTAGGGCTCATGAAGCAGTTTGTTAAGGCGTTGAACAAAGATGGGGATTGCTTCAAGTACATATGCAGGCAATTTCCAGGTCTTTCCATCGAAAAAGCTAAAGGTGGCATCTTCGATGGACCTCAGATTCGAACGCTCATGAGGGATTCTGACTTCACTAATCATATGAACATGGTTGAGTTAAATGCTTGGGTGTCCTTCACAGATGTAGTGACAAACTTTTTGGGAAATCACAAAGCTGACAATTACAAGCAATTGGTCCGTAAGATGCTTACTGCATACGAAAAACTAGGGGCAAATGTGAGCATCAAAGTTCATTTCTTGTTTAGCCACCTCGACAGATTTCCTGGTAATCTTGGTGATTACAGTGAGGAGCAAGGAGAGAGATTCCATCAAGACATCAAAACAATGGAAGAGAGGTATCAAGGCAAATGGGATGAGCACATGATGGCAGACTACTGCTGGAACCTTTTGAGAGACTGCCCGAAAGTTGCTCACAAGCGAAAATCGTATAAACGTCAATTTCACTTTTGTGAATAAAATATTGTTTTGTGTGTTCATTGTAACTAAGAATCTAGTGTATAATAATGCTTTGCATTAATTTATGATATATAACTGATTATGTAAATGTTTTTTTCCCTTGGAGAATTAAAATTCAGCAAATTTTTAGCAAATTTTTTGTATATTCTCGAAATATATGAAAAGTGTTCATTTATTAATAAATGAAATGATGTTATATCTAACTTAACTTGTTAGATTGAGATTTTACACTGTCTTTGTGGTTTTGGATTATCATAAAAATCAATATCTGACATTTTTGCACTATTTAGCCGTTTTTTGTGTTTAGTTATGGTCGCGAATGGGTGATTTCAGACGAACGACCCCCCTGTGATATCTCCAAAACTAGAGCCAACTTGAAAAAACAAATGTCAGATTCGGATTCAGCGCCCTTGAAAACCCCAGAAACCAGTCTCACTTTTCCTGCCAAAAATATTGTGTTGACCAGTGTAATCTTCGAAAAAATGCATACATTAAAAGTGTTATAATAAGTTAATATCAGACTCTTTTTTTCCCCCATCAAAGTCTCTCCCCCCCTTTTTTTTGCTTGATGGCTGTTTTGCATATTTTGGCGTCCAAACTATTAATTTATTTCCGAACTATTGAGGAGGCAAAGAAAAGAATTCCATTCCTGCTTGAGTCGTTCCACAACTGCGGAGCCAAAGCTGACATCCCGGTTCTTCATCCATCCATCTAGTTTATACCGGACAACCTCAACGGGATTAGGATCTAAAGATTGAGGTGACCAATTCATCATTTCCAGGTTTGTATCCACTTATTTTTTGTGGTAGGTAATCTTTATTGAGCTTTGCAATATGTTTGGGGCTGTTGCCTTGTATCCTGATGGAGCCAGGGGCCCGCCAGTCGATACGCGGAAGGCAAAGTACAACGATGCCAAATTGCACGGCACTTAGTCTTTTATTTTTAAAGAATTCCGTCGATTTTGATTAATTTCCTAACCTCATAAACTGCCAAAGAAGCACCATCGTTTTCTCGAATTTTCCTCTGCACGCCTAACTGAAGACGTCGCGCATCTTCGACCGAATCTTTCTTCACAAATACTGCCTTCTCTTCGAGCCGAAGATGTCAGATCGCGTCTCCCATCCGACAATAATACTTTGAGTCCCCATATATATAAATATATTTCCACGTCTTGCGAGCCGATATTCGACCACGGAACTTTTCCCGGCCGTTGTTATCTGTTGACTGTAATGTTTGCTTTAAATTATAATTTTGTTACGAACTCCTCGTAGCCTTCCGCCCCGAGGACTTCTGTACCCACGGCTGCTGTCCTGGCAATTGTATCGTCTCGCCGATTCCGGCCTGAGAAACTTCTACCGTTTGTTGTTGGTTTCATTAGCTATTTGAGGCTGAGAACGAACGTCCAGCTTCATCAAATGCTCTAATAGAAATTCATTTTGTGCATGTGGGTGTGTGTGTGTGTTGTGTGTGGTGGTGTGACAGCTATTTTTCATCTAGTGATAAGCAAAAAGTGTTTTCTATGCTATGCTACAAAACCTATTTGCATTTTAATAACACAGGCCTGCAAAATTTGTGTTATTGAAAATTGTCTACAATGTTATAACTGATCTTTGTGTTGTTTGGTGTTCTGATTTTAAATATGACCACTATTTCTCTCCATCACGTAAGAATTCTTCACAAAGTGAATCCGAATATATGGGAAAAGAGATTATTAATACGTATTCTGGTTGAAACATTTATTTGCAAAAAAATTTTTTAAATAGTTTCATTTACAAAATTACTGATAGAAAACCGTTCTCAACACTTACTCTCCTTTACAAGTCCTTATACTTCCCTTTTCCGCTTTCCCTCAAAGCTCCTTTTGGTACTTTTTCTCTTGTAGGCAGCTTGCGGCTCTTCTCTGCGCAGCATCCAACAGTAGTCCGCAACCATGTTGACGTTCCACCTACCATGGTATCTGCGTTCCATCTCCTTGATATCTTGATGAAATCTTTCCCCCTGCTATTCACTAACAGCACCAAGATTTTCGGGGAAGTAGTCTAAATGAGAATTCAGGAAGTGCACCTTCAAACTCATCGAACAACCCAGGGGTCCTTGTCGTTCCCAAGAAATTTCTGTACAACTTCCTTGAAAACTTTCCAGGCCTCTTTTTCAACTGTTTCCATTTTAGTCATTCAATTCAAGCTGTGAAAAAAGTTGGGGCTCGCTGCTGCCTGAAAGATCATGAAAGTCCTCATCAGAATCCTGGCCTTCTTTTTCAGAGTCTTCAGGTGTGTCTTTAGTTTTTCTGGAGGTAAAGGTACTGGTATACCTGGGCCATGAGGTACAGGGCATATTGCTGATGAGAGGTTCGGATAGAAAATTTCTTTCTTCTTTTTTAGGTTGAACCCCTGTACATTACAGAAACAAAGGTAACAGTCATCACTGTGATTCTGGGGTTCCCTCCAGATCATAGGGATCCCAAAACGGAAAGACTTTTTCTTACCTCGAGACCACTGTCAGAGTTCTTCCACACAAATAGAACACACTTTATGAGGGGCCCAGGACTTATCCTGGTCACCAAGTTTCACACCGAAATACGCATAATACACTTTCTTAACGAGGTCTGTGATGTTTCTTTGCTGTTTCTTCACTACAAAGTTCCCACAACTGTAACAAAGGTTATCAGGTGCATTAAGACGACCCCTTGCAGCCATTTAGTACACTTATAGACAGAATAAAACCACTCAGGAAAAAGGAGAAAAAATGTAAACTTCTGCAGAAATGGCAGATCTGGAGAAGTACAGTGGTTATGACAGAACCTTCTCACACAGAGATCTAATTGCAACTGAGTCCAAGTAGGGAGCGTGGAGAGGGGGAAGCAAAAAGGAGTGAGTCATCAGCTGATCTCACTGTCTGGAGAGGGGGAAACAAATAATAGTGAGTAAAAAAGAGTTTAAAAAAAGAAAAATTAATTATTATTAACTTTCTGTTTAGAAGCTTAATAGAGTGATTCTGGAGATATTGAAATCTAAAATTTGAGTTTGTGGGAAAACGGTACATGATGGGAATTTTTAAACCATTTTTAATGAAAACAGCACCAAAACATCTATAAGAATCAGCTGTTAGTTTTCGGACAATTTTTCCATTGCGGGCCTGTGTAAGTGAATAAATGGTCAATTTCCCACTGGACCTTAGCCCTAGCCCTAGCCATAGCCCTAGCCCTAACCTTTGTCACCCCTTTTGCAAAGCTCAGGTGGGCGAATATCCGGTGGAAACTGTCCTTTTTCCCGAGAAAAATACTGACTGTGCTATTTGGATTTAAATTAAAGACCAACAAAATGAGATATTAAGTGAAGATGAATTGTTTTATTTGTAGTGCCATACTTAACTCACTCTTATGTAGCTGTATATGGAATAGTTGCAAAATTTGTCAAAAGACTCCAATAGATTATTCAGTATCATGGAAGATCTGTTAAAAGATTTAGAAAATGGAAAAAGGATCAAAGTTTTGAAACGTTTCAAAGAACTGGATTAACCAATGAACCAGTAAATGAACGACAATCAACTACATGTTTGAAAAATAGTTTGATTTTGAAAATTTTAAATCCAAACTTTTAAAAGTTGTTGCATTTAAAATCAGAATTTTTTATTTCTCAAAATGATTGCAACTGCTAAATAACTTAATATTGTGATGGATTAGATAATGAATACGCAGTTCTCAAAAGAGTTAGAATACACTTATCAGTTGATAAAATATGGGTAAATTTTTTTTTAAAAAAAAAAAGCTGAGTCTCCTCAACTTCTAGAACTTTTGGAATTTGTTTTGTTTGTCACAATAAGCAAACCAAGTGTTGAAAGAGTAATTTCTCTAGAAGAAAAACGATTTAAATAGCTGCACAGAAATTATTTTTAATTTGCACGTAAGGAAAAGAAACTCTGAAAGGCTGTATAATCCAAGCAAAAGTATGAATTAAAATTGCAGTGATTCTGAATTCTTGTCTTCCTACTGTTTTACTTTCGGAATTATATTTTCATAATGAGATTAACTGAACTAAAATATAATTTTATTTGAAATAAATGTAAATATATAATTTAATAGAAATGTTTTAATTCTTCATCTAAAATTAATGTTTAGACTTTTGAACTCCCCCATTTTCCCTATCACAAAATCTTACCTTGGAATTAAAGTTAAGGTTGGGTTAAGATTAGGAAACAAATTTCTAAAACATATCAATGCTTTGGTTTATCATCTTTTTGTGCAGTGTGCAATATATAATACATTTATATATATTAAAGTTTATATTTTAATGTTGAATCTTGGTCTCATGAATCCCAATGTTTTTAATTACAGATCTTTTCCTTACATTTATTGCCTTATCTTCACTGATAATGACCACAGTGAAGGTCGAAACACCTGGAGTCTCACCTGCGCAATTTAATAATTAGTGTGTGATTTATTGCAGATTATTTATAATTCTCATTTACTTTTTATAGATAATGTCACAGAAACTTCCAAAAGAAGAACCAGCGCACTACCGACAACCTGCTTTCTCAAAAACCCCTGACTCCAAACACCGGTACAGCTAAGTCCTCCAGTGACGCCATCTCACTTCGATTGCTCCAAGCAGCAGTAACTGTTTGGTAAAGGGGTCCAAAGGGGCAGGGACTACTAAGCGCTGATGGGAGCCACACTTTAGATCTATTGATGCCATAGCTAAGAGAATACTGCAAACAAAACTCCTTCAATCTGAACAGAGAAGAACGCTTTATTGAAACTTCCTGAATGAAATGTTTGAATCAGGAATCTACAGGAAATCATGTAAAGCAAAAAAATGTACAAAAGATGTCCACTTCGGAACGGTTTCGTGATTTCCAAGCAAACTGCTGCTCTCAGCCGGTGGTTCCCCAACCGGTGAGCTGCGAAATTGTGTACAGAGGTAATGAAAATCTATGTAAAACAAACATTGCTTTATCTTAAACAATATTCATTCCAACCAAAATTACATCTCATAAAACTCGAGAAAATTAATCATCAAATACTTTAACCCTTAGAACCCGTAACCCCTATATTTCGGGGTTCTGGAAATATCTAAAATATTCCGTTACCCCGATATTTTAGGAGGGGGTTAGCTCATGGTAAATGTAAACAACTCTATTGGCCAATCAGTGCGCTCGTTAGAAACAGCATTAGGCTAGTTGTTTGCAAATGGCTGATAACTCGGAATAGTCAGTTTCCTGAAAACCTTTTCTGTTTGGACTGCTCGGGAGCTAAGGATTTGAAGGGTTAGAAGTGAGTATTTGTCTTTTCAATTCTAAAACGTGAACATTCTAAACGCAGGTGGCCAAAGGGCGAAATTGACCATATCGGCATTTCTTTGCCGAATCTATTTTATATCCATCCCCAACCTAAATGTTTTGCATGATACATGCATTTGTTAAACAGTCGTATGCTAATATACCTGTAGCTGAATAAACTAGTAAATGGATTATACATAATATACGGGGTACTTCGGTGGTAAGTCTACAATTATGGCTTCTGTGTGTGTGTGTGTATATATTAGCAATTTTTTAAAAGAAATCAGATCGATGCAAACAGAGATGGCTACTATAATTGCGGTTGGTTAATCATCACAGTCGTACAAGCGAAACTGAATTCTAAAAGCAAACAAACAAAGGCGAGTGGTTTCAAGGTGAAAACCCAAACCTTACTTTCATAACGATAAAACAGTTTTCTTTAAAAAAATTTGTGAACATCATCAACTAAGAGAGAAGATGATTTTTTTTTTTTTTTTTTTTAAAAATACTTTAGCATATCAATGAGGTCGTTATTAAATAGTGTCGTCAGGGATGACCGACAGCGGTG